>JAINUG010000054.1:5068573-5151073 GCA_029706075.1 Aldrovandia affinis
CCCCGCAAGGCGGGCCCCCCGTCGGTCCTGGGCCCCGGGCAATGGGAAAGCACAAGAGCCGAGCCGAGATTTCGGGACTGTACTTAGTGGGTTAAAGGTACGCGTGCTGAAACCAGAGCCGTAAGGAGTTGGCCATCTGCCGCTGGTTATGTGCGAAGGCGGCGCTCAGATCGCTTCATTAGATTTGGGAGATAGTGTGTGTGTGTGTGTGTGTGTGTGTGTGTGGGGGGTGGGGTGGGTGTGAAAATGGGGTGGTATGAGAAGCAGCAGGTGAAAAAGATTTGGCAGTTGTTGGAGGAGTGATGCATGCTGGGAGACTGGGAATGTCGATTTCTTTTTTTTGTGGCGGGGGAGATCAGATTCCACAGTTTGGATGGCACTTTGTGCAAAGCCGGTTGGTCGTGTCCCGTTCCCACTGTGGAGCTGAAGGAAGAGTTAGGTCCCCAGGCGGTCTTCGCCCGCCGCCTGCGCCGGATAAGGTTAGCGCTATCTCTACCGCCGCTGCCACTGGTGCGGTCCTACACACGAGCGGGAGTGGGCGCGGTCGATCGACCGCCTCCCTCGGCCCCTAAAACCTGGAGAGGTAACCGAAGAAGCGCGCTGCCTTCCCTGGCCAGCAAACAGTCAACACGTGGTTGCCAGGATACATAGAAATGAAATGGGGGCGTGTAACACAGTAATGGCATGTCACAAAAATATGATATTTATTACTCTACTTAAGTTCCAGGTCCTGTGCTGTCTCGGGTCTTAAGGTGTACCGTTACCGTATCGCACGAGATACCTCCCTCAATTAAAGGCTCTATCGGTCATGAGAATAACATCGCGAGTTCACTAAGAGGCCTTACACAAGCTCGAGTTAAGATTGCTCGAGTCTCTCCTTAAACGGCTTCCTTCATTGTGTCACGCTACCTTGTGTCCTTCGGAGCTCCTGTTTTTGACCCCCGATTTGCCAAACGATCGTAGCAGACTTGCGTGCTCTCCTCAACGCTCACAAACACAGAAGGGAAGAAAGGCGGACCGTTTCTTGTAAGACTGGATGATTTTCCCCGTTTCTCTCATCCCTGCTATCCCTGTGGGGGACTGGTGTTGGAAATGAGCTCTGGCTACAAACACATGTTCAATGCATCAGGTAGCCTACTGCATCCGCAATGGTCCGTGACAAATGAAGGAATAAAATAAAGCTAATCCGGCATGTTGTGAAAGAGCCTCCCTCTTGAACATGCGCTTCTATAATATGTTCGCCACATCTTGTACTTTAATACCGTGTCGCAGGTGGCAGTGTAGCGTAATGGTCAGGGAACTGGGCTTGTGGCTCAGAGGTTGCAGGTTCGCATCCCCAGGTGGGGAACTGCCGTTCTACCTTTGAGCAAGGTGCTTAACCTGAATTGGTTCTGTTGATATCCAGCTGTGTGAATGGATTGTATGTAAACTGTGTAAGTCACTCTGGATACGAGTTTCTGCTAGACGCCCGTAATACAAAGTGATGCACTGCACTGTATTGTTTGTGTATGTTAATGAGAGAGTTCCCTAACGAGCTGTGCTGAGAATTAATTACACCAACCGTTTGCCGCCTGGCAATTTATCTATCTATTTATCCGTCTGTCTGTCTGTCTGTGTACGTCTGTCTCACGAGTCAGCTCCAGCGCTGGCAGGCCCGATCCTCGGCCTGGCGTAACCGACGGCGCGCGTCGTGGCCCTCGACCGACGCGCGCACGTGGCGGCCCCTCGGCGGCGCGCGGCAGGAAAGGGCGCGCAGGGTGAACCGCTCTCTCGCTCAGACAGCTGCGGCTTCTGAGTTTCACTTCCCCCTTCTCTCGAAAACCACACGCGTATTCGTCACCGCAACAAGTTCCCCTGCCAAAAGCGTGCCTCGTGTCCCCAGAACTCGGCCCACGCTAACAGAAATGCCATGCTCGCCGGAACACAGGGGCCAGGTATCGAATGTCACCGAGGGGTGACATTTGAGCTGCTTTGCCCCGCAGAGAAGCGGCGCGTTTGCCGCGTCGCACCGCCCGCCATTGTTTCTGTGTTGCGGCGACGTCGGGCGCGGGTCGGGCACGGCAAACGTTAGGTCTAGGCCTCTCGCTGTGCCCCACCCCGCACACCCCATCCCCAGCCCCCCGAGAGAGGGGAGTGGAGTGGTGCCAAGTTGCGGTGCGACCAGCGTGCAAGGGGTTACTGAAGGTCATGCATATTCTATAAGTTTACTAACCTCTTTTACTCATAGAACTGTCATAGATGGCTGTGTTATGAGTCTCGGGCTATGCAGAGTGTTTCCTATCCTAAATAGATTTTTGCCATATTATAAGTTATGGTTCTGTGTACGCTCTGGGGACTGAACGAGGCGACTTTCACACAAAGGGCAAGTGTGAAGCCTTCAGCGCCATTACCACCCAGGTGCCTTATTAACCATGGCCACTATTTTCCCACTTATTATTGGGACTTTGGCGTTGAATAATGACAGGAAGTCCTACTGGTCAGAGCTAAACACGCAAGGTTTTGTACTTTTTAATATTTTGAACGTTGAAAAATTGGACTGACTACTCATTAACAAAAAGAACAGCATTTGCTAACGTGGGTTAATAAATTCTGACAGGCCCATGGCATGTGGCAAAAAGGCTCTCTTCCTGTCACACACACAGACATGCACACACACACACACGCCCGCCCCACACACATTCGCCTCGCCACATTTTTGTATACCTTCTAGCCAAAGCCACTGTGTCTCGCAGACAGCATTGCGTGACTGAAGCTAACCCAACTTCCTGTCTATCTGTCTCAGTCAGTTGGAAACTGAGAAACACTGACAGTAATATGCCAACTAGAGGGTGTCACATTAATTTGCCTCTGCAGGCAAAAACCAGCACGGTAAAAAAAAAAAAAGAAGAAAAAAAAGCACTTACCGTAACCTACACACATGCTGCCTTATCTACCACTTCCTGTCACATTCTGCTCACAACACTGACATCCTGTCAATCCCCATCTTGACCTCAAATAACCTCAACAAAGAAGCAGAGGCAGAAGCTGTGCCTGGGTGTTTAGTGATATGACATCATGCCCTTGGGAATAAAAAAAAAGGACCTCAGTTCCCACTGCTCCTCTCTGCTCCACTTAGAAAATGTTCCCCGGACCCCACACCCCCCCTTGGCCACGTTTTTCAATTAGCCCCCACCAGCCCCCGTCGGGGGGATTGTTGAAACGGTGCCACGGTCCACTTTCGGCGAAGATGTGGGACAGGGCAAGGAAGACGAGTGTACGTGGAGTACGTGGTAATCGGGCCTGGCGAGGGCCTGGTGTCGTTTTGGGGAGGGGAGAAGTAAAAACCACTGCTTGCCAGAGCAACAGGAGCGTGTGCCCTTTGCACGGCTTGGCATAAGCCGTGCTGATAATGTGCTCACCTCACACTAGCACATCGTCCCCGCCCAGCGGATGTGCCCATCGCATTCGGCAGAAATCGCATTCGCAGTCCCGACGCGTGAGAATAAGCACTTTGAATGGGGCTACGCTCATGCAGGCTTTCGCTGCGTACTGGGTTTCGCTCCCCTCTCATTCTCACGTGGCTTTTTCACTTTTTGTCACGCGAGTTACTCTGAAAGTGACTCGTGTCTGCATGTTTGTGTGTGTGTGTGCGCGTGCGCGCCCGAGGGAGCGGGTGCGCACTTGTTCGGGTGCCGGGAGTGATTCCCGGGGGCCGGGGCGAGGTCCCGTCCCGCCCCGCCTCACGGAGAGGCCAAGGAGGACAGGAGACGAGAGAAATGCGTCTCGCGCCGTGGCCCTGCTCCACGGAGATGCCGTGCGGCCGGAGAGGAGGGCGCTGTGCGGGGGGGGCTGGAGTACAGGCCGAGGTGGAGATGTTCGGGCGCAGAAAGGATGCTCCAGCTGCAACTGATCAGCGGGTTATGGCGGGACATTAAACTGTCTCCTGTTTCAAAGGGCGACGCTCAAACCATGTCGGAACCATGGATGCGCTCTTCTCTTCCTCTCTCGCTCTCTGTCTCTCCTCCTCCCCCTCTCTTTTTCTCTCTCTCTTCCTCTCTCTCTCTCTCTCTCTCTCTCCCTCTTTCTCTCTCTCTCTCTCTCCCTCTTTCTCTCTCTCTCCCTTTCTCTCTCTCTCTTCCTCCTCTGTATAGTTCCTGTTGGACTGGCTAGACTCCTTTGACAGATTTACTGCTCTGGGGCCAGAGTTTTCCGACAGCAGCAAATAAATCTCATGCGGCCCCCCCACCCTCTCCCTCCCCTCCCCCTCCACAAAAAAAAATACACTCGCCAGCCCCGCTGCCCTTTTAAGTCTAATGCACCCGGGTGGGGAGCCGGGGGGGGGGAGCATGTGAGTGTGTGTGTTTGCGGAGGTGGGGGGGGCTTGTGATTTTGTGGTCTGTAGGAAGAATGCTGGACATTGATCTTTAACCATAAAGTCCCACGGCTCAAGTTTCAGCCTCATTGTCTGTCCCTCTCCTCCCTGCCGATTCCTCCGAGACGGCCCCACCGCCGCGGCCCGTTAGCTTTTCAGCTTTTCTCCAGCAGATGGATAAAATCGGGGATATCCTTAATTTCAATGGCTCGCTTTCTTACTCTCTCTCTCGCTCTCTCTCTCTCTCACTCCCTCTTCCCCCTTTCATTCGGCGCACATCGCAGGCTCATTTCTCTTGAATCTGTCACCCTTCACCACGATATTGCGGTCGAGCATCTGTTTCTCCGTTAACTGAGCAGATGTATGCGACGGCCTTCCTCGCCGCTCGCTCGCTGGCTGCCGTGTTTTACTGCCGGTACACAGGGCCCTGTCGCCGGGGGACGATGTCACCTGCGGTCTCTCTCTGTGCCGCGGTCGTGTCCGTCACCCGATCTGCGCTACCCCTCTCTATCTGACGCGTGTGGGGGAAAGGATCACACGCCCACATCAGTGAAATCTGAGAATCTCGATCCCAACGTTTCGCTAACGTTCCCTTCAACCTCGCCCGGGGGCTCTGCCCCGTCTCCTTTCCTCCTCTCCCTGGTAACCGAGGCCCGAAAATATCACCGCCCACCCTTCCAGCAATGTTCACCCAACGCTCGGTCGACGTCGACGCACGCAGCTCAACTCGAGCAGGAGCCAGCGAGCGGCACGTGCCCTTCTGCGTGCCACGCCGGCCCGGAGCTTCCCCCACGCCAAGCTCGGAACTGGCGCGACTCCCGTTTAGGAGTCTGTGTCCACAGTTGTGCGTTTGAATGGGGCCGGGCTGGTGTCGAATTTCACTCTCTCCCCCGGATTTCCCCCTCCCCCGCGCAGACGTGACCTTTGCGAGTCTGTTTAAACGACGCCCAGGGCATTTCCCTGAAAACCAAAACCCGGGGAAAGTTTTTGGATCAACGCGCCAAACATTCATAAGCCTTGTAAAGGATATCTTGCTCAGGGAACACTCAACGGCGTCCAGCCCAGTGAGTTTTAGTTTTCAGGGAAATGCCCTGGGTGACCTTTGACCTCACTTTTTTTTTTTTTTTTATTGGGCAGGAAGGGAAAGGATGCTTCCCATCCGGACCGGCGATCCCACCGGGCAAGCTCCCCCAGAAGAGACCGCGGGCCTGACGGTTTCCTGTCCACCAGCGTTAGCCCGTGGCAGCTCCATTGTAGTAGCACGCAGCCCCGGGAAAGTCATCGAATGCACACTGCCCTCTTCAGCCTTGGAGGCATTACTGCACGTTGTGGCTGAAATGACGTCAAAGTGTCATGCCCCATGCTGCATTTGGTTCCACCGCAAAGTCGCAGGCAGGGGTTCGCATCAGGGGTCTCATCAGTGCCCTTCATATCAGGAACCTCTCAGGATGGTTGTGAGATAGTGGCAGTGGTGGGTGATCACCATCTGAACCGTAGCATGCCATCTGCAAAGTTGCACAACTGAAAAATATGGCTGCTTTCTCCATCCCCTCAATTTCACAATATTATGTAGGCCTATTGTAAGTCTTTATTTATTTATTGTCAGCATGGTTAAGGAAATGAAACAAAATGAATATATGTGCAGTACTTTACAGTAATAACTTAACTTTACTGTTCAGCAGAAGGGACTGGAACTCTTTTTCATTGTCAGTTATTAAGGCTTAATGCTTTCTGCCACTGATCTAGATGACAGGGAATAGGGGTGGCCAACCCTGTCCCCGGAGAGCCATAGGACGTGTTTGTTTTCATTGTTGCTCGGCAATCGATCAGTTTCAAGCAGCTAATCAATTAAAGCAGTTGATTACGCAGTTAACTCCCCTCACCTGGTTTCTTGGGTCTAAATTGGTTTCTGATTTTTCCAGTGAACACAGAAAACCAGCAGACCCTGTGGCTCTCCAGGACCAGCGTCCCCCCCCCAGACTATTCGGACTATCATCGTCTCTGTGTTTGAGCACTCTGGGAATTTCCAAGTTCTTTTGGTAAGAGTGCAAAGCAGCTCTTTGTTGCATCTAAACAATGGTGCCATTTGCACTCGCGCTGGTGCAACGCTGCAGGATATCGCAGGAGCGCAAACGTCCTCATGTGCTTTCGATTGTACCCTGACAAAATCTTAAAAGAAAGCATCTTGCAGCGTTCCCGTTTCTGACAGTGTTAACGACGAGCTCCTGGGGTTTCAGCGCAGAGACTTATGCCCCTTGTCTCACGCACATGCGCTTTTTTTTGTTTGTTTTTGAGAAACGTAAGATAAGATATAAAAGAGAACGCTATCCACCGTCATTTGCACATTTCAAGTGGGGGAGGTGGACGGGGGGAACTCAATTAAAACAAAACAAACATCTTTGCTCGGATCTTTACCCACTGCGGCGATGTAGTAAACGCCATAGCCTTGCTGCAGCACGAATGTGACATTTTAAAAACGTGACGCAGAGAGTGGGCAGTCTTCGGTCTCCCTTGAAGTCACGAGTAATGGATTGCCGCCCGTGATTGTATTGAACAGCCCAGCCATCCCTCTTTGCACACACACAAACACACACCCACACCCACACCATGTAACATCAATATGGAGGATTGATCAGGCCTAGTGTTGGCAGCTTCTCTCTCACCCCCTGCCCGCTCTGATCAATTCTCCTGCGCGGTGTGGCTGCTGAGGTTAATCACACTGAGAGAGACGAGCACTAGCCACTGATTATTCCGCAGTCCCTCAGTTGTATTACGTGTGTGTGTGGTGTTTGCGTGCGTATTTGCCAGCTTTCTCCATCTACTGGATGTCCACTGTTGTGAGAAACACAGAATTAGGCATTTATGCCTTGCCGCATCACGTCAAGGTGGACCCAGGGATTTTCAGTCCTGAGCAAGGCAGATGCTGCCGCCTTCTCTGTCGGCAGCATCTGCCTTGTATAGAAAAACGCCCAGTTCCTCTAATACA
This sequence comes from Aldrovandia affinis, assembly GCA_029706075.1. Lineage (NCBI taxonomy): Eukaryota > Metazoa > Chordata > Actinopteri > Notacanthiformes > Halosauridae > Aldrovandia > Aldrovandia affinis. Next base: position 5,075,911 of record JAINUG010000054.1, read on the forward strand.
AAAGCACACAGTTCCTGAATATGGGGCACGGTGCGCTCAATAAAAAAAACGGGTTTCCTCAACACGGTTCTGTGCGCTCTCTAAAACGTGAGCTACTCAAGATTTGAAGCTTAGTCGGAAAAACACGCTGACAATAAAAACAGTTGTCGTTTCATTCACAGAGCGCCTTTCTCTGATCTCTGAACTCCGTTCGGCGCATGAATAAAACCAACACCGGGGTGAACGGAAAGGCGGATGAGCAATGGGACTCAAAGGAAAAAAATTGGTCAAGTGGAAAAGGGGTCAAATGGAAGCATACGAATGGACCAGGACACGGACAAAACAGAGCAGAACAATGTAAGATGTAAAGCGGTGTCTCAAAGGGGAACGCGCGACCATAAAACATATCATAATTTAACGGCTGGTACTTATTCTCACCTCTCCGCATGTCTCGGCTCAAACAGTGTTAGGGCGCACGTGCACACACCCTGTGTCGATCCCCCTGGGAAGACGCCAGATTCGATGATTTAACTAGATCTGCATGGGTCATGACTTCTCAGCACATCACAAACCAGTGGCCTGGATTCAATCAATGCTGGTCCATAACTGGTACTAGCAAATAAACGCAAAGTGGTCCTTTTTTGCTCATGAACGCGGTTTATTTTGGCGAGTGCTGAAGTCTGACACACTGTGATTGCGGAGATAAAGACTACAAATAGCATTTATTTGTGAGTCGAGGTTAAGGACAAATGTTGACTGAATCCGAGCCGGAATATCTTCGCACATCCAGCTCAGCTTCGTCTCCGGTTGGCATAGCCTACTGGCTTGGAGATGCTTTGAGGATGAGCTCTGCGTATGAAAACGTGAGGCAATACCGAGCGTGATTCTGCATGTACTGTATAGTTGTTTGTTTAGAACTCAGGCTCCTTACAAAACCACTTCAAATCCAGCAATTTGCAACGTTCAAAGCAGTTTTGCATTCCCAAACAATCGCCTAAGTCAGTGGTTCCCAACCTCAGTCCTGGAGACCCACTGTGTATGCTGGTTTTCATTCCAACCATAATTGCAGGCTCTGAACTGTAACTAGCTGTTAATTGTTCTTAATTAGACACTTGTCATTTCTATGAAAGCATTGTTTGCTTTCTTAAGGCCACATTATGTCAGAAATAGCTATGCATGCCGTGAACAATAAATGTCCCATTTTCACATCCCAGGACTTTAAATCAGTCAGATCAACTAATGCTCTCATTTTCTGTAATGTGCTATATGACACATTATTCCTTTAGAATCAGTCCTACCTCTTTTAATCGATTCAGTTATTGACTGGCAGGTTAAATCAGTGTGGACACCTGGTCACTGAAACTAAACTAAACCATTTGTGGAAAATGACAGAGCAATTGGCAATGAGCGTTGTGTTAAAATGAGTTTAAGGAAAAAATGAGGGTAGAACTTGCACACATGTTTTCAACAACCTTAATTGATCAAGAGATTGCCTGTGACAAAAACCAGCGTATGCAGTGGCGTCCCCAGTACCGAGGTGGGGAACCACCGCTCTGTCTCCAGACATGACAAACGGCAAGGAGTCTTTCCTAAACCGTTTGAGACTTTGAATGCTCCCTAACATGTCGGAACACTCCCTTTTGGCCCGTAGTTAAAGATGGAAGATTTCTCCCTCCTAATGAGTGGGCATCCATCTCCTGACCGAAAAAGGCCTTTGAAGCATCCGCGAGCCTCGAGCGTCAAAACGCGGCCCACCCTTGGCGACGAGGCCCCGCCGCTCACCTTTTATTAACGCCCCCCGGGAGAATCGAACTTTTCAGAACCCTTTTAATAACAGGGCTCTGGGTTCTCTCCCCCGACTCCCTCCCCGTCCCGTAAATGTCTTTTAAGGGGACGGGCGAACCGTGGTTCTCTCCAGCGATCCGGCTCTGGCAGGGCAGCGTATTTCGGCGTGACCCGGGGTGACCTTCCGGTTTTTTTTCCCGTTTCTCTTCAGCGGCAGGCACAGCTTGGTACCAATTACGCGTCGGGGAGGAGCGGCTGCAGCCTGTGAACGTTGCGTGAGAGATGGAGGGAAGCAGGCTGGGGCCGTGCGTGCGTGCGGGAGCGTGGAGGGGGGGGGAGGGGAAGTGCGGAGAAAGCAGTGTGGGAGGAATCGCAAACACCACGTGGGTCTGAGAGACAGAAGGAGCCGGAGTTTACTCTTGGGGAGAGAAGAAAGGGCAGGCCTCGCTCGATGGTGGGGAGTGAAAAAAACAACAACTACCCAGTGCTCTCTCATTTAAGTCGTAATGAATTACAGCCTCAAAGGCGGATGCTTTTCACGTGAAGTTTGTCTTTCGGCCGAATAAAATCGGATGTCGTGGGATTTTAAGGGCAGACGAGGTCATCGACCAGGTTTTTCGGGTGGATTCTGAGGTAAAAGGGCATATTCGAGGGACCTGCCTTCCGGAGGCTGTTTTGGAGGCTTGCCTGTGCTCTGACTTTGAACATTGTTCAGAATGCTGAACTTTGTCACAGGAAATGTTTCCTGAATGAAAGAGATAATGTCCATAGAAACATTCATGGAAATGCGAATAGAATTTCAAACACAGCAGACCAGGCACGAGGCAAAAACTCACAAGTCACGAGAAAGAAAGGAAGACGTAACAAGGAAGAAGGGAGGGTAAGGAAGAAAACGTGGGAGATGCGACCGAGGGAGGGAAACACTGGAAAGGAAAGAAAGAGGAAGGAGATGAGAGAAAGACCTGTCCCTCAAAGGGTTCTCTTTAAGGCCGGCGCTTTGAAACGTCCTCTGTTCTGCCCTGTCCTTGGTAGTCCTCACAAAACTTTTTCAGCTTGTTCGGTTGACGTAGTTTCTTTCGGGTCATTGAGGTGCAGAAAGAGCCCCCCCCCCCCCCTCCTCATTCATCCTCTGGAGGTCCTGTGGAACAAGCTTTTCTGTCCTTCTTCTGGGTCTTTCCCTCAAAATGTCACTCCACTGCCAGCCTGCTCACTGTAATGTGAGATGACAGCTCGTCTTCATGCCTTCATGCCTCAGTGAGCCGTAGTCTAAATATCGGAAAAGGGGGCAAAGTGGGGAGGGGGGAGTGGGGGCGGAGGAACATTTGAAAAAAACCCACAAAAGAACTTTGTTGGGGATCTATCAAAGGACAGGTGGGAAGTCTGAGAGTTGAAGAGGGTTGGCGCCGATCCCAATTTTTGAACAAAAGCGAGGAACATCTCACGTATTAATGCTCCCCGAGAGTTGATTTCGGGACTGTGCTTTAGGAAACCACAGTGGGTCCCGTTTAAGGAGTCTTCTCTCATTTCTGATGCTGTACAATGTTAGGTGTGGACAGAGGGGGGCGATAATTTCCTAAATTTTAGTTTCAGATTTGTATCCCCCCCTGTTTTTCTCCCAATTTCCCCTCCCCCACGAACTCGCCGCCCGCCTCCATGGGACAAGCTAATACAATGTTGTGAATTGCAGATTTTGTCATCGCCATTGATTGGGAATTGTACACCGCGATCAACCGCGGACTTTGTGGAGGAGGAGATTAGAAAAGGTGTTTGTTTCGATGGCCACAATGTGGGAGAGGCTTCTGAAAGCAGTGCCTGTACGAGGCCCCGGGGGATTCCTCTACCCTGTGCGCCCGAGTGTGCTTCCTGTGACCCAAGCCTCCGGAGAGCCTCTTCCGCAGAGGGCACCTGTAGGCCCGAGGGGTCGACCTGCTCACCCCGTTCACCCGCCTCTGCGGGCGCATGCACACCCTGGCCCTCTCAGCCCCGCATTTCTTCGAGGCGCTTCCACCTCGTTTCACCCGCGATTTGCAACCTGAGCAACCTTTCGTGCCGCCGCGCTTTAGGCTCCGTCCAAAAATCAGATGACAATCTCGCTTCTGCGAGCAACAAGCAGGAACACGCTTTGGCAACGCCGTCCCTCTTTTCCAAGGACTAGCTTTTTGGGATATTTGTGTGTGTGTGTGTCTCTGTGTGTGCGTGCGCGCGTGCGAATGGTTGTAAGTGTGTGTGTGTGTGTGTGTGTGTGTGTGTGCGTATGGTTGTATATGTGTGTTTGGATGGGGCTTAAAAAAAAAAAAGGTTCCTGTTCTACATTGCTGTGCTACCTCTGCCTCATCCTACCTCTCGCCATTCCGTTGTCTCCATTTTAACGGTGGCACTGTTCCAACCAATTATAGGCAGGACACTGCGGCCTTAATCCCTCGCTGCTAGCCACATCTGGAGCCTGCAAAATGTCCTCCGCTTCTATAAACTACTGCACTTGGCTTGTGCCTTTCGTTTAATTGTGGGAGACTACAGGAGGAATTAGCACATGCGGGGGTCCTTGCGATGACTGTCTACCTCGTGAATGTCTGTCCATCCGTTCGCCCCATTGAAAGACCCTTGCCCTATCCAAGTTGGTCAGAGCTGCCTGACTGACAGAGGGATGGGGATTCTGCTGGTGGTCCCTGATCCTGACCCCCAAATCTCAAACCATCCCTCTAAACCTGTTAGCTAAACCTTTGAAAAAGACTGTTAAAAGTATCATACATTTACATTTTAGGCATTTAGCAGACACTCTTATCGAGAGCGACTTACACAATTGACATTTCTTTACATACAATCCATTTTTACAGCTGGATATATATATTTTGATTTTTTTTTTTCTCAAATTTATTTTATTAGTCTGCCGCCGTCCTCCGGGCGAGACATTATCTCCGGGCCGAATTTATCCGCCTGTTCTGAGACGGAATTCTACCACGGACGCCTTTTTCCTGCTCCTGGACTGACTCGTGCCGGCTCACCCTCCCCCTCCCCCGGAGGCGGACAGCCAAACGCCGCCTCCGATCGGGCTGACGACCACGGCCGGTCTGGTAGAGACGTGGGTTTCGAACCGCCTCCCTGACAGGCAGCGCACACCACACCGGACCAGCCAAAGTGTGGTGCGTTAGACCACTACGCTATCCGCCAGCCCACAGCTGGATATTTTTACTGAAGCAATTCAGGTTAAGTACCTTGCTCAAGGGTACAACGGCAGTGCCCCCACCTGGGAATCGAACCAGCAACTCTCTCAGGTACAAGCCCAGTTCTCTAACCATTACACTACACTGCCACCCTTCATACAGCTGGTCTTACTCTGTACACCTGCATTTGTAATTTTTCTATTCAAAGCAGTAACACAAAATAATATTTTCTGTCTGAAGACACCTGTCACATTCAGCACCATAACACAGTGCTGTGTAATATTATATCCTTTGTATTCAATCAAGTCTGAGTAATAGTAAATTGTATTTCACATGTAAATTTGGTTGAGATTATGAATATTCAGGTGTCTCTGTTTTGAAACCTCGGATTATGCGGCATATTAAAGAGGGTGTCTTTTTATTGCAAAAAAAGATTGAGTCGGGGCATTTGTTAGACACGTTCGCCTTAAAAATGAACAAAGAGGCACACTGGTAAATAATAGAATTCACAGTGATTTCGTTGGCGGGGGGGAGCTGAAACGTGTGGCCCCCGATGGCAAAAAATAAAAGTGCAATCAATTGGCTTACATGTAACTTTCAAGATGCAGGGATACCATCTCTTTGACAATGATTTATTGCCTTACAGCGCAGTACAGCTTGTGGTCCCGCTAATAGAGATGCCGCCCATTTGATAAGCTGCAAGGGAGAAAATATCACTGGCTGAAGAGTTCCTGTTGGTCAGAGGAGGAAAAATACTATTTTTTGAGTCTGGGGAGAAAAGCCTTCTGTGAAATGGCAACGGACACCGCTCTGTTATGCTTTGAATTGTGGAACCCGGACGTGGCAATAATGTCATTAATCCTGCGCCCGTTGTTGTCAACACTGGGGGAGATTACACGAACTTCCCAAATGAGCCTTTCTCTCAAACTGTCCTTCCTCCCGGGTGAATTCGCGTTAGTCATTTCACTGCTTCCAAAGGGAGCCCTTTTTTCCGTCTTCTCAGTGCAAAAAAATGTCAAACAAACCGCGTGTCCACCCACGGCGTTATGGCTTAAGGCGATGCTTTGGAGTTGACGCTACAAAACAAAAAAAATCTGTGCGGCTTTGAGGACAAAGTGCTGTTCTTCTTCTGTGGTAAAGCCAAGATAGGGGGTGGAGGGGGCGGAACGTTGTACTACAGGAGAGTTGTCGCGGTACAGGAAGCACCGATGTAATGGCGACAGTTTGGCTGCAAAAGAGCCTGATCCTCTCATGTTTCCATCAACAAAACAAAAAAAGATGAGTTTCACTTCCTGTCTGCCCACGGTGGTTGGGTCTCGGGTGTCCGCTTCCTCCTTACCTCGTTTGGCCGTTGCCCGCTCGGAAGGTGCATGTGACGGTCTCGTCAGAGCTCACCCGACCTCGGTGACACATGCACGCACGCACGCACGACCTCTTAAAGGCGTTTGTGTGTTCTGAACGCGTTGCATAACTTTTAAAATTATTTTTTTACCCGATGCTCCATTATTCATTTGAGGAACAGGTGCACTTGTACAAGCCAACCTGCAGTGCCTGCAGTCTATCAGCACATCTTGCGCAGCTGGTTTCTTATTAGAGCAACTGAAGAGACATACTTCACTCAAAAGTGCATTGGTATTTTTTTTTAAAAATTTTTTTTTTAACTTTTTCCCCCTGTTTATTGTTTTCCCTCTTTCTTTTCTTGCTGTTGGTTTGCTCTATTCTATACGTTACTTTTGCGCCAGGAGGAGAGGCCCTCTTATCTCAATGCCTCAATGCTCTCCCCCCTGCACATGGAACTGTGATACACAATTCAAAATGGCGACAATTCATTATGACTTTGCTTCCTGGGGTTGGAGGCATTTAGGATTGAGGGCAGAAGACTGAAGCCCAAGTCCTCAGACCTTTGAACCCAAACTATAGGATGTGAGGTTTCTTCCATGGGTGAATAGGCCATATTTGTACGTTCCTGGGAAATGGCAAGGCCTTTGTAGTGTAGAAGGCTGAGTGTGCAGGGGGAAGTGGGAGGTAGAACTAAGTCTGGAGGCTACTAGAAAAAAAATCTGAAATATTTAGAAAAAGCCCTTATGACATACATTCTTTGCTGCCCCATTAACAGAATGTATGACACTTCTATTGGCAGGGACAGCAAGAGAGAACAGTTGCCAACCTTGTATTTCTCAGATGAATGGAAAGGTGTGCCTCTCGGTCTCATTTTAGGCCCTGCTCTTAAATGGTAAAATGTGAATCCAAGCCTGGGTCCTGAAACATATATCCCCACTGGGCAGTTTAATGTAATTTCTGGTTGATTTTTTTAAAGACCAACTCGCAATTCTGCATGCCAGAGGCCTCTCCTTTAAACTGTATAATTGTTCACGAGATTAGAATCTGACTGAAATAGATATGCTGGTCGGGAGAGTGATTAATTTACACCCGGGACGACATTCCGCTACTCGGCAGGGATTACATTGTACAATCGTCCAACTCCGTGACTGTATTATTTAAGTGCAGGCGTGTTGAGTAAGATGTGGGCCACGCCTTTCTGTCACTTTGAACGGTAGAACATTGAACGGTAGAACATTGCTTTTAATGTGCTCAACAGTAGGAATCATAACTTTGTTGATACTGCAATCCCCTAGGCTAAGGCAGAGGCTGCGATGTGAAATGAATAGAGCTCTCCAGCCTTTGGCTGGGGGGTCTTTATGCGGTACAGACACCGGAGAGTGCTGGGAAGGGTGGGCACGGGGCCTCGCTCAGCTGCGCGCTGACAGGCAGCTGTCGTCTTCCGCCGTGACTTGCAGCTGGGGACACGTCTCTCGTCAGGCCTCGCGTGCGTTACCGTTTTGGAGGATCAGACGGTGGCCGGGGCGAGGCTGAGGGGCCGCACTAAGATGAAGGGACTGGAGGAAGAGAGAAGGAGTAGAACGAGAAGGGGAATGGAAAAGGACGGGGGGTGGTATTTGAGGGCGGGGGTGGGGGTCGGGGTGTGTCATATTGCAGGGACCTGGAGGGAGCGAGGGAACAGTGAAAAGATGGGGAGAGACAAAAAGTCAGGGAGAGTTGGACGGAGCGGAGGAGAGTAGGCCCAGTCATTGGCCCCCCCTGCTCCTCCTCCATCCCTCGCTGCCTCTCTCGCTCTCTCTCTTTCTCACTCGAAGCTTTTATGGGCTGCCATTTCCACTAAATTAGTGCCCAGGGTTTTAATTGGAGTTTATGGAGCCTGGGCGCTGGCACGCGACTGCGTGTTTTTGCAAGCTGCCGTCCAACGGAGCCTAGCCGGGCCCCAGCCCCCCCCCCCCCTCACAGCCCCCTGCAGATATCTCTTTTTCGCTTGTTTTTATTCTTTCTTTTTTTAAAACATTTTTTCTTGCGCTCCCCCACTCTTAAAGGCTCTGCTGCTCCCACCGGTGGCTTTCTAGAAACGGGGGAAAGTAGAGCCTCTCCTCCCGGCCTCTCCTCCACCGCTGCGGGCCTCGCCCTCCTGTTTGCCCTCCCTGTCCGCCTGTTTGCTGGACCGCTCACTTTTGCGCCGCAGCCTGATTACCAAAGGAAATGTCACAGGAAATCACACTGTTTGCACAGATGGACATTTCAGTGCGTCAACATCCTTCTAACATACGGCAAAATGCAGTCAATTTATTGAAATAATAGCAACAACAGCAACAGCAGCTATAATAATAGTCATCTTCATCATCATCACCACCATCATCATCATCATAATCGTAGTTATAGTCATAGCCATAGTTGTAATCATAATAATAATATGCCGTGCCTGGGTCTAAAAATGATTTAGAGTCAAAAGTGTGACTTGCCTCTACCACAAATATGTACCACCCAGCTTTAAATACATACGTGGACTATATTTCATGTATCTAACGCTGGGCGGTACACATTTGTGGTGGTGGAGGTCACCGTATCCACTCTAAATCACTTTGAGATCCAGGAAAGGCATATTATTACAATTGTTAATACGTTCGACAATATATCTCAAAATAGGTTTAATTTATTTAAAAGGTTCCCTGCTTATATTTTCCATTTCAAAGGTTAAAATATGTATCTCTCTCTCTCTCTCTCTCTATATATATATATATATATACATACACACAGTATATGCAGTATATATGGGTTTGTAGAAAATATGTAAAAGATAACTGTGTTCTTTGTGTCAGATTATATTGTCTCGCATAGAGGGTGTGCGGAATACTTGAGAGCGCATTTAGATATTCCGCTTTTTTAGTTTTGGGCTGGCCTGCACTTTCCTCCCATCCGCGCCCCCTCCTCGACACGAGACACTCTGGAGGCTAATTAGGAGGTAATTAGATTTGTTTGAATTGATTTGTGATTTAGTTCTGCTTCCGCTGTTCCAGCTCATTGCCCGGCGCAGAAATTTCATTAATGCGCCATTATTTCCCAGGGCCGTCTAATTAAAAGGACAGACTCTCTTGATTAACGGTGATTTTCGGGCTGCCGAGGATCGCGGGGGGGCGGGCACGCGTAGGTCTGGCCCATAAGGGCGGCGGGGGAGGGGGAGGGGGGGGCGTCATCGGGGCATTGCCCCTGGAAACGAGGGCTTCTCGCGTGGCCCTGCCCAGTCCACGCCGGCTACCGGCGCCGCATCGTCCGAGGCGGGCGAAGGATTGCGGGCACCGCGGCACGCCGGTCCGGGCTGCGTTTTCGCCGAGCGAGCTCCGGCCCCGCCGTCCCTCCGGCCCGGCTCTCTAGCAACGTTGGCTGGCGTTCACGGGTCGGACGGAGACGGAGAGCGAAAACAAGAAGACGCCGAAGTGCATTGCCAGGTACGCTCAATTATTCATTCCTCCCCTCCCTCTGTCAACACCCCTCCCCGACTCTTCTGTGCCCCGCGTATTACCTGTCATCACTGCCCTTTCTCTCCCCCGGATGAATGATCTCCTCCTCTGTGCCAGTAACACCGCACTGTTCTTTTTATCCGCCGGTCTCTAAGAGAGAGGCTTCCTCAATCAATCAATCGAATTGCATTCGGCGCCCTCTTGGGGGGGACCAAAATTCGGGGGCGAAGTGACGAGAGAGAGAGCGTTTGAGGACCGTCCGCGGTCAGGGCCGGGCGAGTCTTGCAAGGGCTCTCAATTGGTCCAGGCTGTTTCACTGACCCAAAGCCCAGCCCCCTTTCTGCACCAGTCCTCTGACAACGCAGTGCGGCTGTTTCTCTCCTCGCTACCGCCTTCCTTTCTCAGCTCCCTCTCTCCGTTCTTCCCATCCTTCACTTCGTGTCATCCTCTTTTCCCTCTGCAAGTACACACTGACACACACACACGCACACACACTCCTCTCTCCCGCTGAGAGAGAGGCAAAATAAAGGGACAGGAAACCCGATCCATGAAACCAAAGCTGGTCGCGGTATCGCGGAGAGGTGGACACTGGGGGCGAATCGAAGAAGCGTAGAGAGAGAGAGTCCGCGAGTGTTTAACCTGGCCGCCCCCGGGGTCGGGGCCCAGACCCTCACCCCCTAAAGCAACTCGTGTGGAAAGGTCACCTTTGCACCGGAGGAGGGGAGAGATTGAATCCGTACAGTAGAACCTCTCTCCGTCTCTTTGTCTCGCTCTCGGAGAGGAACCGCACCTCTCCGCCGCTTGACATTTCTATTCCGACTGCCTCTCGTCCTCTCTGGACGGGAATGAGAAAAGAACAGGGCTCCATCCGACCTGGAGTACGCAGAATCCAGAGCTCTAATCTTTCTCTCTCTCTCTCTCCCCCTCTCCGGCTCCTCTCTGAGCCCTCGGCCTTCACGGTCCTCCTCTTTTCCCTACATATTTGTTTCTCTCTGCTGTTATTAGTCTGTGGAGCAGGCCCCGTTCCAAGGCCCTGTCTGGCAGGCTGACAACCATGTTGCTTTCCAGAGAGAGGGAGAGTTGGAGCAGGAGCAGGAGCAAGAGAGAGAGAGAGAGAGAGGGAAGGCATATAGAATTGAACAGAGAGAGGGAGTGGGAGAGAGAAAGAGTGCAAGAAAGATATAAAGCACATTGACTTGAAATTGGATTGAGAGAGGTGGAGAGACAGGGAGTGAGAGAGGGAAATAGAGAGAGAGAGAGAGAGAGAATGAGAAGGCGAGAGCGATAGGGAGAGGGAGAGAGAGAGAGAGCGGGAGAGGGAGAGAGAGGGTCACTTCAGTTCATAGCTGGAAGGGATATCAATCATCCCGCAGCCTCCACCCCCACTACAACCAGCTCACTGTGGCTCTATTTCCTCCACTCTCTGGCAAAGCCCCATCATGACAACTGCCCCTTATTGCCCTAATAAAAATAATAATAACAACACTAAAGATAATAGCTGTGATGTAAAAATGAATAACGTGGGGCCGTTTGAAGCGCACAGCATTTTGACATTCCTAACTCCTTGTGCAACGTTGCTGTGGTATCTCATCCAGCTGAACGGTTTGAAGGAAATGCATTGATTCATCTTTATTTGTCATCAAGTACAGATGTAGCAGGAGTGCTTGTACATGGCTAAGATGTACCCTTAAGACTTTTGTTTTAGCAATGGCATTGTAAAGTAATAATACCACTGCAACAACCAGTAACATAACCAGTTATATAATCATAATATTATTATTATTAACAACAATAATAATAATAATTACTATAATTATAATGATAATTATAAGAAGAATAGTGTGCTTCATTTATACATAGTTGCTGGACAAACAGAACATTGAACATGAAGTTTGACTTGTGCAAAGCCATTTCTTATTGGAGGAAAACTGCAGGGGTGCGCCAAGAAAAACGAAAAGCACATCCCTCTGGGTTTAAAAAAAATCAAATCTGCATCTTACTCCTCGGCACGTTCTCCTGCCCTCAGATGTGGCAAAAGATTAATTTCCGCCCATCTTACAGTGGCGCAAAGCACGCCAAAACGCTTCCTGCGGTGCATACGTCCCTCCTCCCTGCCTTCCTTCACCTGGCTCGCACCTGGCTGTTGCGGGATGCTAGCGAGGGGACGGTGGGGCAGCGAGAGCATTTGTCGTTTTTTTTTTGCCGGAGGCTACTGCGCTTTGCCACTCCTGGGAGGTAAGGGGTTAAGTCCGTCTGCAGACCGCATCTGGGACTCATCTAAAACATTCCACAAGGCTTACCACATGTTTTCAGATGGACTCCGCTCCACAGAACGGCTCGGCTGTCAAGGGCTGGAAAAATGATTTTTTTGTGTTATAGAAAATTAAACTGTGTAGTGGCTTTTTTGTGGGGGGGGGGGCATTTGTACCTGAATGTGTTCATTTGTCTGAATGTGTGCGTGTGTGTGTGTGTGTGTGTGTGTGTGTGTGTGTGTGAGGGTTGGGTGTTGGGGGACTTTCAAGGAGGTACTGAAAGATGGTGGTGGTGGTGGTGGGGGAGGGGGGCTGTGAACATGCCTTGAAATCGATTTTCTGGCCTTTTTTTTCTGCTGAGATGTTTTCCCACTTCAGAGGGAGATCCCAAACGAAGATAACCTCTCCCAGCCTGTGATAAGATCTCTCTCCTGGCCTGTGTTTCCCTCTGACTTAGCTCTGTCCATATGGATCGGCACAGAGAGAGAGCCTCCAAGTATAAACACGCACACATACGCAACTGGCCAATGGATGGCGTCGATGTCCAACCGCTTTCTCGTTGAGGCCATTACAACTTTCTGAACTCATTTCCAGCCAAACTTTGTGAGGTAAAGCTTTCCATGCTGACTCTGTGCCTTGGTGGGAGGGTGGGCGGGTTGTGCATGTGTGTGTGTGTGTGTGTGTGTGTGTGTGCGTGTGTGTGTGTGTGTGTGTGTGTGTGTGTGTGTGTGGGGTGTGTGTGGGGGGGGATGGGTTGGTGGTGGGGGATTCAGGGTGTGTAATGATCCTTGTTGCCCGGGCTACAAAGAGGAAGATGCTCTATCAAGGAAGCCGCTGTGGCGGTGAGCGCTGGACCGCTGACCGCTGACATATGATGTTTATGCGGAATGGCCCGGTCCAAGGATGCCCTCCGCCCGCAAGGCCTCGGCGTCCCATCCGTAGCCCGATTGTCTGCTTCCTCCGGACACCTACACCTCCCCTGGCGTCCGTGGCAGGGACTCGAACTCAACCCCCTCTGTGTACCCCGTACCCCCTTTGTGTACCCCCCCACCCCTTTCTGCGTGGATGCAGTGGATGCAGTGTTCACATGGCGACAGGGGGGGGGGGGTACCGAAAATACTTTTCTTGGGAGGGTCAAGCTACGTGTCTCCTCCTCTGGCTCTGGCAAGTGACCTAGATTAGAACGGGCTGGCTAACGTTGCACTGGAAATAGCCCTGGCGCCGTGCCCAGGTGGTAAATAGTCCCCAGAGTTTACAGGAGGTAGCGGAGCTGAGAAAAGGACACCTGCTGGGAGCCGGCCAAAGCACCTAGTAAAACGTAAAGCAGAGGAGGGTCGGCTTTCCACCTGTTCGCGCACGCACGCACACACACACACACACACACACACACACACCCGGCGGCTGGTTTATTGCCTGCGCCGCTCTTGACCTTAAATAAGCAGAGCCTGAACGCTCGGAGGCGTGCGTTTACGGAGATTCCAGGTCAGATCAGGAGAGCGCGGCGACGCTTCGTAGCCCCCTCGTTTCCTTACCTCGTCAAAGTACCGTTTCCCCACCGTGCGAGGTGCCACTTTTTTTCTTTACCGTGCGTGCGGAATAAAAGGCTTGACCTCCCGACCAGCACGTTAAATCTGGGATTGCTGACACGGGCCTATCAGTACGAGACCGCGGCTTGTCCAGGAGAAGATAACCCGCGAGTGAAAGAATCTCTCAGCGTACTAAGTGTTATTACAGCGTAATTACTATGCATTTACAGTACGGTTACACCAGTATTACAGTTACCGCGCTCCTATCCTTCCTAATCTGCTCAACATTATGACCTGGCAAAGAGGCTCGCTCACTCTTATAATTGAACACCGACGTCCAATTTTAGCTTTGATTTAATTTCAAATTCTGCGGGGAAAAAAGTTGACATGCATGTTATAATAAAACCAAGGGAATAGTTTTCGGCTTGGGAGTGCCAAGGACACAGGTGGCCATTTCAAGGGTTACTAGAGAATTCCTGGCACATCCAGCCAGGCCGTTTCCCCAGGTGTCACGTAGCGGCGCCACGCCCACGGATGCGCATTGAGACGTAAGGCTCTTGACTGGACGGTTGCGATAAGGACAGGGGTCCAGGATGCAGCTGTCAGGTGCTCCCTTGGGGACCTCTCGCTTGAGAGAGAGAGAGAGAGAGAGAGAGAGAGAGTGAGAGAGAGAGAGAGAGAGAGAGAGAGAGAGAGAGAGAGAGAGAGAGAGAGAGAGAGAGAGAGAGAGAGAGAGAGAGAGAGAGAAAGTGAGAGAGATGTAGAAAGATGAACCACTTGAGGGGCTGCCAGAAGAGAAAGCCAGGCTGCCCCTGCAAGAGCCTGAGAAATAAGGTGAAAATCCCTCCCTCCCCAGTCCCCTGGTCCCCCCCCTCCCCAGTCCCCCGGTCCCCCTTGCTTCTCTGCCTCTTTCACAGCCGATGCTCCCACTTAGGGAGTGTCCCCAGCCACTGAAAAAATATGAATAAATAAAAACGACAACAAAAACAGGCTTTCAAGCTTTTAAGCGCCGCCGACACCCTCGTTCCTCTCTCCGCCTCAGTTGCCGCCCCAAACCCCCCCCCCCCTCCCTCCGTTCCGCGCCGGCGGACAGGCATCGTCGGGGACGGCGGATCGCGGACGACACGAAGCACCGCCCTCTGTTTCCCATTAACACCGGCTGCAACTGCCGCCGCGGCGTGGTGGAGCCCCGCGGAGCCCGAAAGCTCGACCGCGGGCGAGGGGACGCTTCCCGGAGGTGGGGTGCCGCCCTCCGCCGCAGCGTGAGTCATCCTCGTTTTAGCGACGCCGCCGCGTGAGCGTGTCCATCCTCGAGGGGGGTTGTGAGGGCGAGCGGAACCACAACCCTGTCCGAACAGCGGGCCTCCCCCTCTGCTCTTCCCTCGTGGGCAGCTGCGATAGATAGAATCAATTAAGGTATTTATAGCAGGGTAATAGATTGGGCATGCCAAGACGGATCACGGAGTGGGACTCTACTGCAGTTTCCAGCCGGGGCTTCATTAGTCCTAAATGACACGGAGATGGATCACACTACTTGTGTGGGCTCGGCGGTCTTGTCCACCTCTTTGCTTGAGGTGTATATATGTAAGCAAAGAATATACATTACAAAAAGCGGATCTATGTCTGCATATATGTGCACACGTACAAATGTAGAGATACACACACACATGTATGCGCACAGACATTTTGGGGTGGGGGGGGGGGGGGCTCACGGCTGATCACTCCAACAAAAGTAGCTAGACCCTTGTAGTTTTACGACTTGGACTTTTGTCAAATACGGATTAAATGTAGCTTCTCACGCAAATGGCTGACAGATGTGCCTCATGTACACCTTATATTTGCCCCATTAAAAAGGTGTCTTCTGCTCTCTTCATGCTCCATACACTGTCCTCATTGCGATGAGCCCCCCACCCTCTCGACAAACTGAGCTGGACAGTGTTGGTCCACCTTGTTGGGCAGCGAAGATAACTGTCCTCTTTTCTTCAGAATCAGACATTTCTTTGTTGCCACTCACACTTAAGAGCGTAGGGATGTTTCTTGGTGTTGCTGCAGTAGAGTGAGTCACACAGTGAAAACACACAGACAGCGCACTAGTGCAATAGACAACATTATTAATACATCAAAGTGCATAGACAATACATGAATACATTAATACACGGCACACCACCGACATTTTACGGTACATTCATCTCACATTATAAAGTGCTATCTATTGTAGCAGTCCGCAGCTCTCTCTGTTTGATCTGTTTGGACATTAGGGAGACTGCTTGGGCGGAAAAAAACTGTTTCTGTGTTGTAAGGTTTTTGTTTTGATAACATCCGATAACGTTTTCCTGATGGTAGTTTTTGGAAGAGATGATTTCCTGGGTGAGTGAGGTCAGAAATAATGTTTTTAGCCCGGCCCGTTAGCCTTTCTCCATAGAGATGGTCAATGGAGGGTAGTTTGCAGCCCACTGTCCTCTCTGCTCGTTGAATGATTTTCTGAAGTTTGTTTTTAAGAGTGCTGTGTGGCATTGCTCTAATAGATTGTTACGGAGTTTGTAAGGACACTTTGGATTAGTGCTGTGTAAAACTGTACTAGAACGTTTTGGCACACTTATTTTTTTTTTTTTTTTTACATTTATTTCTGATTTTTTCCCCCCGTTTTCTCCCAATTTAGTAGCCAATTATACCCTCTATTTTATTTTCAATTCCCCACCCTCAACGAGTCCGCCGCCCGTCCTCCGGGAACAAGATTCGTATTCCTGGACCTATTTCCCCGCCTTCTTTCGAGACGGAGATCTTCCACGGACTCCATTAACCTTCTCCTCGGCGGACTCGTGCCAGGCTCTCCCTCCCCCTCCCCGGAGGCGGACAGCCAAATGCCGCCTCCGATCGGGCTGGACGACCAGGGCGGTCTGGTAGAAACGCGGGTTTCGATCCGCGTCTCTGACGGCAGCGCACACCGCTCCAAAGCGCGGTGCACTAGACCGCTGGGCCATCCGCCAGCCCGTTTTGGCACACTTTAAACTTCTTTAGTTGTCTCAAGAAGTAGGTACATTTCTGTGCTCTCTTGGTTATGTTTGTGATGTTTTCCTCCCAGTGTGAGATTGTTCTCCCCAGGAATTTGAAGGACTCCACCTTCACCAGCGGTGACACCGTTGGCTGATTCAGTGTTTACCGCTTGTGTGCCATGGAGGAAAACAGCTGTGAGCGATAAACCAGGTCTTGGCGTTGCTATGGTCGGATGTCAATCTACTGATGTGAAGACCATGAGTCCAGGTTACTTTTTAACGGTTTCTAAGATGGTCTGATGATATTGACGACATTCACATATTGGGGGCGGGGGGGGTGGTTCTCGCCCAGAACCCCTTGTTAAAAGAGTAATATCATACTCCATTTTGAGGAACACAGTTCAACGGTTGTACGCCATTTGGGTTGATAGGCTAACGTCTGACCATAGGGACACCAAGGAATGAGATCAGGTTGGAATGATATACAGTGACTGTGGCCAACTTCTTGTGCATGCCCTCATGACCTATTTGCCTTATTTATAACATTGTATATAAATGTGTACATCTTCCATACAGAAATAGTTTAACATGTATACCCATACGGAGTGTGAGGTACACTTTGAGTCCATGAGTATTTTGAACGGGAATCCCACAGACAGCATTTTAGTTTGACATACCGAACACACAGCAAGTGCGTGAGAAACTCAGGGATGATCGGCAGGCCCAGCTAAATATTTACTTGTGGTTTTATCCTTTTCATAACACCACCCTCGTTCCCTTTTAAGAATCACATGGCAACCGTCGGATATTATCAGAGCTCTGCGTGCTTTTTCAATACAAAGCATATCATCGCATATCATTTGATTATCGTAGCGGCTTTCCTAGGTCCAAGAATGGAATTATCTTCCATCGGTCATAGATAAATACACATTTGACAGATAATGTCCAGTGACTTTTGGATCAAAGGAAATGAGGCACATTATTTCTTATTGTCATACTTGTTCAAACATACGATAGGTAACAGACGTGAGTAATACTTCCGAATGTGTCTGCGCTCCTTGATGCTTTGATACCATTTCCCCAGTGTTTAGATAGGGTTGATGGAATTATGTGTGACTCAATGCCTAAAACATTCATTTTAAAATGTAAGAAACGGGTAAGTAGAACTGAAGAACGGACAGTTCATTTCTGATATATCCCTCTTTTTTAAATTAAATTAGTTTCTGATTTTTTTCCCCGTTCGGTGGCCAATTATACACTCTATTTCTTTCGATTCACCCTCCCCCATGAGCCCGCCACCCATCCCTACGGGACAAGCTAATACCCCAAGGCTGGCAATAATCCGCCTCCTCCCAGACGGAAGTTGCCCACCTACTCCTAGGGACGCCCTTCCGCTCCTCGGCGAGCTCGTGCCGGCTCTCCCTCCCCTGGGGTGGACAGCCAATCGCAGCCAGAGCCGGACTGGCACAGTCGGGTTTCGAACCGTGGCTGCAGTGGGCAACTTGCATTCCGGGCAAATGCTTAGACCATTACGCCACCCAAGGGGTCTGATATATCCCTCTTTAAATGGCTGAGGGGATGTCAAGCGGGGTCTACTCACTAATAATATGTGTACCTATTGTTACTGCATTGGAGTCCTTGATTATTTTTCAATGTGTATTTGATTTTTTACACAGAAATATTCATTAGTAGCTTCACACTATCTAATTAGAAAAGTAGATGTGTACTTCAACAAGGATAAAAATGATAACAATGGATTGAGAATGTTGATAAATGTAAATGTATCATTTAAGTAATTAAAAAGGTTATATTATGGTTATATATTTTAAGTATATTAAAAGTTATATTACGGACAGTATTTAGCCTATCTCAACATAAAAACTAAGAGGTCACTTATTTTGTTATTTTCGTTAATTAATCCCACTATTTTTAAAAGTATGCCCAGCTACAAATAAATTAAGCCCTCCCCATCTCATGTATATATATTTAACTTTTCTTCTCGTTTTTTGAAGGTCTTGTGCCTAATGTGTCTTACGTTTAAAATACGAATGGTTTAATTTAAAATAAATCATGGATGCAATATGATGTAGATCAATCTGTTGTTTATCTAGAACTCTTGCAATTTTGTAATGTAAACACTTGAACCCGCAACAGTAAACAGACAAACTAAAGCTGCTGTCCCAGCTGCAACTATTTCTTATCTCAACACTGTAGTTTCGTATGTAAACAAAGAGGAGAAATTTATCACCTGCCATTTTAGAGATGTATTGATTTATTTTTAAAAGCTAAAACATTGGCGACATGTGCAGTCCTCCAGAACCCCCAATTGTCTCTTTTATTTTCTATTTTATTTATGTTATGTATGATTTCCCTCGCAGACATTCGTTGATGCATGGTAGCATTTATTGTGGCTGCAATATGTAATGTGTGATGCAACGGTTACTGATATTATAAATGCTAAAAAAATAACATTAAGTGTGGAACTGGTCCGCAGACTCACTCGTATGATTGGCACAGCGGATAAGGAGAGTGGGTGGAGACGGCGGTCAGGGCTGGTCGGGTGTAGGTTTCACCATAGAGCACATGACTGCAATGGCTGCTGGTGTTCGCGGGCGCACAGGCAACTTCTCTCCCTGAGAACCTGTCACGCGAGTCTCAGAATTCAACAGCCAGTGGGGGAGACGGGGGGTAAACATGTCTTTGCGTCCCCCTCCATCACGCTGAAGGGAAAGAACTTCGGGAAAAAGCAGACCACCGCAAACAAACACCGGTTGAACTTCCACCAACCAAGAGAGCGGTAGGAGGAGTCAACAGGTCTCAGGTATGCACGCTTTCCATTTTCTGCGACAATGTGACAGTGCGCTATCCAGTTGCAATTTGCCATGGCAAAGTGAAATGTAGCGATCGCCGCTTGCACCGTTGTAACCGGATAGTAAGGTAATATGTCGGGACTTCAAATGCGCCAGGGCATGCTGCAGTTTGCCTCGGCTGTTGAGCCACAGCGCCAAAGCCCCAAAACGGAGGAGCCCGCTGCTGTTCTGGTTTGCTGTTCTAATGTCGTAGCTAAATAATAAAGCGGTCTGGTGTCTTTCAGTATGAATAAGTTCATGTAACATTGGGTTGACAGTACCGATGCTGGTTACAGTGTTGATTTCTCAAATTGAAAGGTTACTTTCGAGAGGCTTCGCTAAGCTGTTTTTTTCATAACACTCTCGCCCCAAGATATAACGAACTCGTTGCCAGATATAATTATGTATGTGTGTGCAGTTCTGCTTTTCATTTTTGGTACAATCACAGTTGCATAGATTTCCAGTAATAGCAGCTGGATAGCGAGATTTTGGGGTTTATAGTGTGCTCTGAACGCATGAATAGATACACCTACCCATAAAACGAAGTGCCTGGTTGCTAGCTACGTCCTGCACGTTTGTCACCAATTATATCTGGACAGGTTTGCTAAATAGACGGCGGCTTTAATTAACACGACAGCTAGCTAGTGACAGCGTCCTTAGACGTCCGCGCACTCCTAGGTGCTGGCTAGCATTGCGTAAGCCCTGCATAGATACATTCGAATGATGTTGCTTAAATCAAGATGACAAGCATTGGAAAACCCAGTGCTCAATCGCAAGAAATGGGTCTGCCTGTTTTTGTACCACACTCTTCCTCACTGACCGCGAAAGTGTAACGTCCGAAATTAAAGTTGTTCATGTATGAGCTCCAAAGTAGCGTCTTGATACATTCCTTTGGATGGAGTGTCTCAAAGGAAATCATTTCTAAAAGTGTTTTTAGCGCAATTTTATGCGTTCATTTGAATAGTTATCTTATTTAACTCGAAAGGTCACGAATATCATCTGCTATCATGGCAGCGCCAGATTTAAAGTAGGTCTCTGTCCTGTCACTAATCATTCCCACCGCAAGTTACTGACGCAGTCAATTAGTTACCTGTAAATCAATGACGCCGTTGGAAGGCTTTTAAATTATTGAATACAATACCTAATTTTAGCATTGATATGTCATTTAAACCCTGTGCTAGAAACATAACCAGATGATTTTTGTGACATTGCTAAAAATAGCTGCCATTAATACTGTTCTTTTTCAGTCATACTTTTTACTCAGTTTCTTTATGAATGTAGTCATCAAAACACAGATTCTGAATTTCTATTCGTCTGTTTTGAAGGGCCGTAGGTCATCTTCACAGTAAAGGCACGTAGTTGAGGGAAAACTTGGAAAGTAGATGGAAAAATCACCGTTGCCCATATCTTCCATGGCATGCTAGTCCTAGACAGGGATGGGCAGTATTTAAAATACATGCATATGCGTTATGTATTTACATGCATGTATTTCATAAGCAGTACAGGTTACTCACCTCTTTTTTGTATGATTTATACCACTGTGCCACCTGCAAATCAACTTACTCATTTTAATTGTAGTTTAAAGATACATTTTTGGGGAGGTATTTTCTATTTTGTAACATTTTAGTGTATTTTTGCCCATTTGTGGTCCTAACTCACTTTGGACCCACGAGTTATGTAGGAGCTGTGGTCTGCCAAGAATGTAACAGCTGTTATCTGTTGGTCCACCCGTTCTGTAGCACTATGACTGCATTGCTACTGTTACTGAACGCAGCTCAGACCACAAGGTCCCTCTCAGCAACGACCTCATAATACGGACGTGCATATTCACATTGTTCAATCGGTGACCTTTGATCTACATTGATACAGGATACTCCTGTGTTCGATGACACGTTATGAAACATTCACACAGCCAAAGCCGTCATAACGAGAGCTAGGCTTACGCATGCGGTCTTTCTCCTTTGGCTTTTTCTTCCTGTCTTTATGGTGATAGCATCAAGTCTTTCATCAGAGGATGAGACCTGGAGGCTTTACTGATGTGCGTGCATGAGTGAGTGAGTGAGTGTGTGTGTGAGTGAGTGAGTGAGTGAGTGAGAAGTTTTGCGCCACGGTGGATTTTCCCACCCGGCCACCTTCCTACTCAGAATGAGTCACCAAACCCTTGCCACACATCGGTCAGCCGACCGGGCAAGCCCGACGTAAACACGGCATGTTTCCCATTTTTGGCCAAGCCTGTTTCGTCCTCAAAGATTTCTCATCTCATCTCATCTTCAGCCGCTTATTCCTAGTTAGGGTCGCGGGGGGCTGGAGCCTATCCCAGCATGCATTGGGGCGAGAGGGAGGAATACACCCTGGACAGGTCGCCAATCCATCGCAGGGCACTACATACACCATTCACTCACACACTCATACCTACGGGCAATTTAGACTCTCCAATTAGCCTAACGTGCATGTCTGTAGGACTGTGGGAAGAAACCGGAGTACCCGGAAGGAACCCACGCGGACACGGGGAGAACATGCAAACTCCACACAGAAAGGCCTGGATTCGAACCCGAGACCTTCTTGCTGTGAGGCGACAGTGCTATCCACTGCACCACCGTGCCGCCACACCCTCCTCAAAGATTTTCCACCCGATTATCGGATGGTAACTGAGGCTACCACTCCAGACTACTGGACTGGCACCCCTTCTCCAGAGAAGGAGGCCAAAGCCAATCCCGTTAATGGATTTTAACGTAGACCACAGACAAGGCGTGGTTTGGGGTGGCACCAGGCACCAGTATGTAAGAGTGACAGGGGCTGAAATGGAGTATCAGTCAATTGAGTGGACCCACCAGGGCCTAGAAACGCCAGGACACAGCTGATGTTTATCCTCTCAGTCATTAAAAAAAGACAGAAATCCATAGCAGTTCTTTAAAGGAGCTGCACATTGACTCACACTGCATGGAGGCGGGGCTGTTTGACTTTCTGGGCCAGGGACTGGCGCGTGTGCGCTTGTGACTCATGGAAATTGAGTTTGTACCACCCCGTGGCCCAGCATCCCTCATGCTATTGTTTTTATGGGCACGTTCAAATGGGCTTTCTGAAGAGCTATGAAACCAGTGGCTCTCACGTCTATGGAACGTTGGTTTCCTTGTCGTCGTTGATGCCAGCTAAGAACCTCAGCATCACCTCCGTAGGTGAGTGATGTCTCATCGACTCGGGGCGCGGCGTACACGCTCTGCGTACACACTCACCGGTACCGATTTTTTGTTTGATTGGCGTGAATGTCTATAGGGGTGTCACATGTGTTTTCATGACGTGCACAACATGTATCTCACAACCCAGCACAACCCTTCTCCCGACCCAACGGTGGGTCCCCACTCGCAGTTCGGGAAAGGCTGCTCAAAACAGGTGAACCATAATGAAGGGTGACTTTTTTGCGACCCACAGAGGAGCAGAAAAATAGACTTGGGTTCCATAAAACACACGAGTGACTCAAAATCCCACGTTTCAGAGTCTTTTATTTCTCCGGGCTTGAATTTTTTCTTTTCTATTCACCGCCCGCCTCGAACAGGATTCCGCCAGATCGAACGGAGAGGCCGAGAGGAGCGGTGGTGCGTGTAAACGTGGGGGCGCATTGTCCGAGCTCAGCCTGATTTAAGCTCACAGACCTGTGGTGTCTCACGCCCGGGGCTGACCTTTCCTTCTCTGATAAAAAAAACTGCCGACAGTGCCTCTGTTTATGTACGTGTGTTGTTGCTTGCTTGTGTTTTCCTGTCTCTACCACACCATGGTGATACGTTGTCGGGTGGTCGAACCACGTTGTGGCGATGTCAGGTCAGAGCCTATGCCTTGCTGCCGAATACAGTCTTGAACTAGGCCTTCTGTAGGTAGAAAAAAAACAAGAAAAGAAGGTGCCATCCCATTATTTTTTATTGCGTATAAAAGTCATTAAATACACCTTACAAATGTCGATCCAAAGGGTTTGCATGCCCCGCGGGAGCCGGTCCTCGTCCGACCTTGTCTAAGTTGAGTTATCTCTTTAGCATTGATTCATTTGATTGGGTGTCTGGGTGGCCTTCTCGCAGAAGAGGATTGTGGGAAAGGGCCCACGAGGCCCACGCATGCACCGTCGCTCGCTCGCTCGCTCGCAAGGCTGCGCTCGTCAGCAGCTCCCTCGGCGCGGCGACGGCGGATGTGGTAGGTGCCCGACAACGGCGCGTCGAGCTCGCACGACGACAGTCGCAGAGCGCTCTAAAAACAGAGTGAACTCTTCAACTGCCCCGCACTGCCAGACGCGCCAGCTGTGTGGTTTTTCGAGAGAGAAGCAAAGGTCGTCGAACCTCAGACTTTTGCTTCACAAAAAGAAAAACTAACAATTAGACTGTGTCTTTCGAGGGCGGGTCGCCGGCTTGTGACGACGTCTTGATTTTTAGCTTTTCCTGTTTGTTTATCTGCTTCTAAGGCTGGCCTCTTTTCATTTCAGACAGACCCTCAGCAGAGGAAGGAGTTTTTGTTTTTTTGTCAAGGCCTTAAATCGTGCGTGTTTTGGTGAAGGTTTTACTAGGTGGTTATAGCGTGTTTGTGTAAAACGGGCACTGGCGTGGCAAAGATTGAGTTCTTTATGAGCCGGCAAAGCTCGAAGGAAGCACTCCCGTGATGCTGATTTGTGGCGCTGTTGCTCGCTATGTGTTTCACTATCAGTTTTCTCGTCGCTAATCGGTTATACACTATAGATTACCACGTGCACAGCCAATTCGCTAGATAACTCACAGGAAAGCACCCACGCATCCAACTGCTATTCAGACAATAGGCTAAACTTAGACTTTGTAAACTCGTATTTACGTTCCATTTAGCTGATTTTTCCCCTCCACTGTTCAATACGAATTGGAATAGCAGTTTCCACTCTGAAAGCTTCTTCAAATGACAAAGCGTTAGTCAGGCATCCTAGTGTTGTCGACCGGTGGCGTCTCCTGAAATAGTCTGTCACCATTGCAATAGTAAAAATGCATAACCATCACCGTAGGACAGAGTGCATCGGGTATGTCTTATGAACTACATGAAAAATAAGATGTCTTCCTTTCGGATAAACTGTATTCTACGGTGGAGGCTGTAGTTTTGAGGGTGACTCGTAGCAGTCCCTGTAAGAAGAGATAAGATAAGATGTATTTTATTGTCCCCATAGGGAAACTTGTCTTGAACTCAGTGTTGCTGCTTTACAGAAACCATAAACACGTCATGCATGGATACAAACATACATATATACATACGGTACCATCAGTAAAAGTAGGAGCAACACATTGCACAACACCGTCGCAGCCTCATAAAACCTCATAAAACTATATAAAAATAATATTACATTTTATTTATATAGTACTTTTCATTATACAAAGAAAATCTAAAAGTGCTTTACATAGTGTTACATTAGTTCTTTGGATTCAAATGTATAATGCACTCAAGACATTTTTAAAAACAAATGACGTTAAATCTTCCATGACCAGACAGCAACGTACAATCAGTACTATTGATGACAGGGCTTTTAATGTTAAGAATACTGAGCTATCCATCTGGTTAATCTATAGAATCTGTGGTGCAGGCACACATGCTGCTCCGCCCCAGCCTGAGTACAGTCGTCTGTTCCCGTCGACCTCCGGGCTACTGCCCCCTGCTGGACTCTGTGAGGCACAAAGCATTTAAGTCTGCGTCTCTGTTTCCGTTCCCTTTAAAAAAAAAAAAATTTAAAAATATATATTTGGTTTGGGTTTTGTTTCCTTTATTGCGTGACTCTGGCGGTATTAAACAATATTCCTTTTCGGTGTCGGAGTACAAGGCGTCTGCATCTCAAGAGTGCAGTCTGGGTCAGGGCGGCGGAAGAACAGAGCTTGATTTAAGTCTTAAAGTGGCAGAAGCCTCAGTCCACAAGCGAGGAGCCTGGAATTCAGTGCTTTCCTGGGGGTCAAGCACTATCACCCCAAAGGCGGGAAGGGGGGGGGGGGGGCGGTGAGGCGAGTGTGGAAGTAGAATTCAGAAGGAGGTGTTGAGCGGACGCCCCCACATACATTTCTACTGAATGACGAATAGCCTAAACTATGGATCTTTTCATACTGTTGCTGTGACTTCTCCAGTGACTATAGCTATAGCTGGTCTACACTATAGCCATAGATGTACATTCCCCTCTCCCCACTAAGAGACTTAGATGTGACTGCAGTTTTTAAAATAACGATAGTCAGTTGGAAGAACAAGACGCCGGCAACGTCTTTAAAATTGTGCATTTTCCAATTATAGGCAATTATTTGTTCTCATGGTAATTCCGTTGATGAACGGTGTTTGTTTTGCTTTTTTTGGTTCCGTTTCATTACGCGATTGCAAAGTAGCATAAAATGGCTTAACATAAACGGTTTACTTTGCATGACGTGACAACGTTTTTAATCACGATCGCTCGGAAATCTATCACAATTTGTAACGAAAACACTGTATTTATCCTCCTTTTTTAAAATCATTCACTAGGAGAATTTGAACCCCCCCAAATCTGTCCCGATACCGGATCTCAGGGACTTTCGATTATTGCCATAACCTCGGCCCAAAATGGTCTCCTCTGATTTATGAATGAGCGAGCTTCATCTGGTCGAAGCCTTACAGTATTAAATGTGCCGGGCCCCATCCTGACAGTAATTAAGGCTGATAACATTTGAAAAGGGCCCTTGTCTGTAGAATCCCCCCTGGACTCATCCGGCCGCTATCGTGTGGAGTCAGCCCCTTCTCCGATACGATAAAGCACCGCGCTCTGTCGGATGTCTCCCGCGGTACGGTGAATGGGTTCCCCCCCCGGCCGCTTTAATATCATCTCCCCCGCGCGAGAAGCCACCCTTAATCGCAGCTGGCCAGCCACCTTGGAAACATGCGCGTAAAATATGGCTGTGTATATATTTATTTTCCCGAGGCAGTTTTAGCAGGCAGACGGCGGCCTCGGCTCTGGGTCCCCCCACCCCCTCCAGTGAATGGCTTCCATTCCGGCTCCCTTCATTTTCCTGGAGACAGTGCCATTACGCTTGACAGATGATACGCTCCTCCTTTGAAACGGTGATCTTAAGCACATTGTCATTGAAAATCTGATTCACGCCGCTCCTCCTCTCTGTCTCTCTTTCTGTCTTTCTCTCTCTCCTCTATCTCTCTCTCTCTCTCCCTCTCTATCTCTTTCTCTCTCTCTCTCCTTTCTCTCTCTCTCTCTCTCCCTCTCTCTATCTCTTTCTCTCTCTCTCTCTCTCTCTTTCTCCCTCTGTCTCTACTCTCTCTTTCTTTCTCTCCCCCGCCCCCCCTCTCTCTCTCTCTTTCTCCCCTCTCTCTCTCTCTACTCTCTCGCTCTCCTCCCCCATCTCTCTCTCTCTCTCTCTCTCGTTCTCTCTCTGCACGGTTTTTGTGGGTTAACCCTTGAAAATGATGAAAATCAACATTGAAAATGTTGCCTGCCGCCCCCGCACTACAGGCGAAAGGAGCCTGGCAGCCACCTGCTCCTCCTGCGAGAACAAGCGTTTTAACAGAGCCCCAGGGGCTGTCTCAATTCATTTAATTGGGTTTCCTTGTCTCTGCATAGGTATATTTGCTAATTTTCTAATAATGTTCCTAATTTAAGGGCATGGATAAGATTCATGGATGTGACACACGATGGGCAGGGAGGGGCCCATGTGCAGACAGGTATAGAAGTGTGACATCAGGATTTGAGTTCTGCAATTCTGGATTGTGCCATAAGTGAAAGGGTTTCCATTTTGGAGGGGGACGGGGGGGATAAAAATCAGAGGCTGTCATTTTTGTTGTATTGGGTGGGGGGGCTTAGCAGACTGTGTTCGCTGCCCCCCCATCCTCTAAGGGAGCCACTGGCACCTTCGTCTGCTGATTGCGCATCTGATCACAGCGGGCAGACCGGATTATAGCCCAGAGCCGACAGGTAGCGATTACCTGGCCTCTGCAGGCGCGCGGGCTCCCGTCCTCATCCCCGCCGTCGCGCTCTCGCCTTTGCAGTGAAATCCGCCGCTGCGGCGGAGCCGACCGAGGGATTTCCGTCCCGTCTCCGGGAACCCGGGCCTCGCTGGTCCAAACCCCCGAAGGCCCCCTGAGCCGGGCCGCGTCCAGGACGGGAAGTCGACCGGTCCGTTTCCTGTCAGCTGGGCTTCCTTCACGCGAAAGCCTTTTTCCCGCCGGCGGCAGGCAGGTCTCTTTCTCACGAGCTTCGATATCGAGTTACGTTACGAGCCTGCGTTTCCTTATCCTCTTGGACGGCGCTGCCGTGGCGCACCAGACAACATATGGCTGCCATTAATACTCAATTATATACTTTCCATTTGCTTTAATAGCTGTGTAATGTACATGTGAAGCTGAAGCCTCCGAATGCAGCTGTCCGCCGGAGCTCTCGCGCGCGTGATAGCGCCCGAAGCGGCTGCGGAGAAACCAACCGCCTCGTATCGGGAAGGCGATCTCCCAGCTTTGTTTGACTCCCCATCCCGTGCGGTGTTTTCACCGGCGTCCGCAGTCAATCCGCTCACACGTTCCGCGTCCAAAATCAATGCCCCCCCCTTGCCCCCGGGAGAGTTGGGGGGGGGTGAACCGTGTTGATAAATACTAGAGGTAGTTACTCGACGGAACCGCGAGGCTAAATGGCGTTGAACCGAGACAGATGTGCCGCAGTAAATTAAACGAGCGGCCTCCTCCGGCTTGCGGCGGCGCGGTGGCGATTGGAGCTCCCCGCGAGCTGCCACCGTTATTTATGTCCCCGGCGTCGGCTGCTCGCGGTTAAATAGACCTACAGTCCATTGACTGGGGGGGGGGGGGGGGGAGGGGAGGCTATCACAGACGCGGGCGCGGGAGTAGATGGGGCCCCGTTTCCATTCCCGGGAATCGTGTTTTCATGGAAATGAGGGGGAGATTGAGCGCATCCAATCCCGTGTCATCACGCATGCGCGCGCGAGAGTGGGGGGGGGGGGGAGCAGCCGCCGGCCGTGCCGCGCTTGGGCGTCCGTTACGTTACGCGTCGCTCCGTGTCGGGGGCCCTTCCGGACCTTTCCGTGTTCCGGTGGGGGCCCGGCGGTACGAGCGCGCGCGTGGTGTAGCTGGTGCGAGGTTTTCGAGCCTTCTGGATGCGCCCCCCGTCTCCGTCTCCCGTCTCGGGGATGAGGAATATGCTCTCGGCCCGCTTAATCACATACTGACGATCTGCCCAGATTGATTCCAACCTTGTGACCTGAGACGGGCGCGGTGCCAGGGCGAGCCAGGAGCCCCACTGATGATGGCCGGGGGCGGGGCAGACGGAGAGAGAGAGAGAGAGAGAGAGATGGATAGAGAGAGGGAGTCGGGGAGAAAGAGGGAGGGGGAGAAAGCGAGAGAGAAAAGGAGAGAGAGGGAGTGGGGGAGGGAGCAGGGGACAGAGAGCGAGGTAGAGTGGGTGTGCAGGGAGAGAAGGAGAGAGAGAGAGAGAGAGAGAGAGACAGAGGGGGGGGGAAGAGACAGAGATAGAGACTTGTGTATGTGTCTGTGGGGGGTTGGTAATGATAATGGGAAGGGGTTTGTCATATTTACCGGACGATCAGGTCTATTACCTAATCACAGTGTTCTCCTTTTCACCCGCGATCCTCGATCCTCTTACACTCATTCACAGGGCGAAGCTATTGTATGTGGTGATTGACATCGCTTCCAACAGCCAAATAAAATGGAACAAACACTCACCGCAAATGGACACTATGATTTTGCTCAAGTAAAAGGGGGGGGGAGGGGGAGGCAGTGCCGCTTCAGCTAAAGCAAAGCCGCCGCCAGCCGCGCTCGCTCTAATGATTCAGAACGCAGGCTTCTGTATCTCCAGATGAAGGTTGTTCCAGCCCCCCCTTCCCCCGTTCATTTAGCCAGTGGAGTTAAGACCAACTGCATTAAAGTTTTATTCCCCTGAAAATGTTCCATCCCTTCACAGAGAGGAAGAGACAGGGAACAAAAAAAAGAGAGAGCCTAGTGAAATTCAGGAACGCGGTCTTCATTTCCCAGGACCACACTTCTCCGCGCGTATTCCTGTTTCGACATTGCACGTGTTAAATGGGGAGGGGGTGGGCGGGAAGGTAATCGCAGATGAGAAATGCTCTACTAGAAAACTTTTTTTTAAACATTCAGTGTTGATTCAGTGATGGAATGGGAAGTTAGAAGCAGATCGCCCTTGGAGTTATTCAAGAAGATGGTTGTTAGATTTCCAACCGAGCACCTGCTGTTGCGGCACACTTTTGGAGTAAAAGAGCGGGTCGTTTGAACGACGTTACGGCTTAACGAATGCTACCCGCTGCGTGTTAATCTGAAACGTGTCGTTGTAACGGGGGAGACTGTTGCTTTTCGGAAATGAAATGCGAAAACACTTGGGAGGAATTTCATATTCTGCAAGTGCTTTTGTGAGGTTTATCTGTGCTTTATTGTTCTGTTATATTATTGTGACATAATAGCCTGTTGTTGGGCCTTATAAACACCCAGTGGGTAAAGATACAGAGACCGAACCCAAATCAAGGGCAGAAACATGATATATCCCCGTCTCTGATTTATGGCTGAAGTTGGTGTGGACCTTGAAATGTGAACGCTCTCTGGCGGGAATATCCGTGGGGACCCTGTCTCCTTCGCGGAGAGCACGCGGGCTGTTTTTGATTCTCCGTCACGAGAATTGCGCTGCCGGATTGCTTGCTCAGCACACAGGCCTATCTTTCAAATGTCCATTCATCTGAGAGGCTCTGTAATGAATCACTTAATAACCTCCTGCCCCCCAGCCCCCAACACAAATGGCCCCTACCTTTCGGCTGAAACCATAGCAACCGGAGACAACGCGGACAAAATCGATGTTAACAAATTAGGTCTGAGAAAATTATTATTTTTTCAATACTCCGCGTTATGTGACAAGGGGGAGGCATATGCACTGAACGCGTTCTCTCTCGTTCGGAAAACAACCGCCCACTGAAAGCCAAGGCAGATCCAGACGAAAGAAGGGAATCCCGAAATATGGTACGTTGTTTAGGAATAGTTCAACACAGTCCGTGCAGGTAAAGTTCTTCACTCTTTGAAGTCATGTAGGTGAGATTAGATTGTTCCATTTCCCATGAATGAGGATATCGTTTGCACAGTACAAAAATGGCACATTGCAGGCAACGGTAATGCAGTACGGTACAATATTGCGCGTGTCCCAGCAGCATGGCACAATAGCACAACATTAGGCTTCAGCATCACATTTTTGCTGTCATGGTCTGGTGAACAAAAAGAAACACAAAACCATAAACTCAATTTTTTATTCAGATGGTTTATCAGAGTTAGGCATTTCACATCTCACACATTTGAACGGGCAGGGGGAGTGCACAAAAATATCCAAAACAAGCTGTGCAATCCCAGTCGACAGATGCAGGATCATTTAAACAAATATTTCACGCAAAAGTTCAATTACGCATCAAAATAATTGCAGTCGTCTGATTTATTAATTGCTTCATTTGAAAACTATAGAGCTGTTGGCATGTTGATTTATTCCAGGTTCTTTCTGTGTTATAGAAATGTATAATTCAGTTAGAAATTAGTTACATTTCATATAGTATTATACAAATCATGATACTGTACTGATAAATCATGATATTGTAATTATTTTTAGCATCTGCAATAATGTTTTATTTTCTTCTAGGAACTTGGCTACTGGCTAACTTTGCTAATACACAGTCCTTTTTGTCACTTTCAAATGAAACTTTATGATGATAAATGATGTCATAGCTGTTCCTAGGGAGCTGCTGGCAATTTTCCTCTGCCGGTTTGGGTGTACCCTCCGATTTTGGATTTCGGGGAAATGCAGTTTCAGTACTTTCAGATATGGTTTTTGAGCTATATTTGATTTTGAGCTCCCTTTGAGCCATTTACTCCCTATTGGCGTGTCATGAGATCCACCACTGTGGAATGAGTGATGCAATCGTTCCTGTGATGTAATTGTCATGGTGATAACCCCACCCCCCACCATGGAATATTTTGTGTATCGCTTGAACATCTACACGTGAACCTGTTTCAAATTAAAATAGTTTTTACAACAGTGCAAGGGTGCCAGCAACGCATTCGTCGATGCATGAAAACACACAAAATCCTGAGCTTTGACACTGCAGCCCAGCTTAGACCTGAATACCTGCCCGTGTTGTGAGCTTTGCGTATGTTGTGCACGTGGCATGTACTTTGTTTTAAGATTTTAAAATTGCTGTTCTCCAACGGTCCCCATCCAACCTGATGGAGCTTGAGGGATGTGGTAAAGAAGAATGGGTGAAAATTGCAGTTAGTTAGTAAGAAAGTAAAGAAAGTGGGAAAGTAAGAAAATAAGATGTTAATAAAAATTCCAAAGGGGTGAATAATTATTATACCCACTATAAGTGCATCCACATGGTTTTTATGAGCAACAGTGCTGGCTAAAAAGACTCTCAGACCTGTGAGAATATGAGCAACATCACTAAAGCGCTACTGTAAGTTATCTATGTCAGTTCTAGAACAATGCCTCAAATTATAAATACCTAGAAACAAGTAACTGCCAAAATAAAGGAAACACCCAACATGAAGTGTCTTAATAGGGAGTTGGGCTACCACGAGCTGCCAAAACGCCTTGGCATAGATTCTACAAGTATCTGGAACTCTATTGGAGGGATGAAAACACCATTATTCCAAAGGAAATTCAACCATTTGGTGGTTTGTTCATGGTGGTGGAAAACGCTGTCTTAGGTGCCGCTCTGGAATCTCCCATAAGTGTTCAATTGGGTTGTGATGTGGTGACTGAGAAGACCATGGCGTATGGTTTGCATCATTTTCATGCTCTTCAAACCATGTAGTGACAACTCGTGCCCTGTGAATGGGGCATTGTCGACCAGGAAGAGGCCACCCCTATCAGGATAGAAATGCTTCACCACAGGATTAAGGTGAGCACTCAAAATGTATTTGTATTCATTGCTGTTTACCTTGCCCTCTAAGGGGTTGAGTGGACCTAAACCATGCCAGGAAAATGCACCCCACACCATAACAGAGCCACAAGAACCCTTCATTTACTCAAGTGTTTCCTTTATTTTGGCAGTTACCTGTACATAGTAATACTGTAGTAAATTAACACCTGAATATATATGTTACCTGGAAAAAAAGGTTAGCAAATGCTAGAGGGCGGGGTTTTGGCGTGGAACTGTGTGCTGTGAATTGACCTACAGTAATACAGTTTAGCGTAGTAGATATGCTGGCCTGCTATTGCTGTGCACAGAGACTCTGTAAGATGAATGGCTGCTTTATTAGGACACTAAAACGGACGGGCCCCGAAGATTATATCATTTTATGTGATGTATAAAAATGTATGCTGGGAGTTTTTATGGCCACTTTGGCATTTGCCCTCAAAGGCGGTAATGGCGTCAAAAATGTTCCTATTCATGATTTGTACGCCGTAAAGGAGACACGTAAAAGGACAGCGCCGTGGCGCTGCCGTTAATATCACTTGGCCGCGCCTGGGATGAAGCAGGCGGAGAGCGGAGTGCAAAGAGGGAGTGACTGATTATCGGGCGGATCGATGGGCGACTGCCAAAATAAAGGAAACACTTGAGTGGGGTGCATTTTCCTGCCATGGTTTAGGTCCACTCAGCCCCTTAGAGGGCAAAGTAAGTTCCAAAAAATACAAAGGCGTTCATCACATCACATGGTGAAGCATTTCTGTCCTGATGGGAGTGGTCTCTTCCGGGATGACAATGCTCCATCCACAGGGCCTGAGTGGGAACTGGATGGTTTGATGAGCATGAAAACGATTTAAACCATATGTCTCAGTCACCAGATCTCAACCCAATTGAACCCAAATGGGAGATTCTGGAGCGGCGCCTGAGACAGCGTCTTCCAACACCATCAAATGATGGAATTTCTCATGGAACAATGGTGTTGCATCTCTCCAATAGAGTTCCACACACTTGTAGAATCTATGCCAAGGCGCATTGAAGCTGTTCTGGTGGCTTGTGGTAGCCCTATTGAGACACTTTATGTTGGTGTTTCCTTTATTTTGGCAGTTACCCGTAAATACATGTACTGCACGCATGCTGCCGATGATAGATTTTCACAACGATGGGATGAGATTATGTGAAAAGGATTGTAAATGAACAGTGGCCATTTTGCTGTGCATTCTCAAGGTCATGGGAAACATATTTTCACTATATGTTGGCCCCTCCTCTGCAAATCACCCGTATCTCTTAATGTAAAAGTGTGGGCATATCTTTGACCGACTTTCACCTTGGAAATGTACAACATATATCACCGGTGATATAGAACGGTGTTCTTTCTGCTATGTTGATCTGTTTGCAACATGACATTTAATGTTTTCTACGTAAGAGTTTATATTTTTGCAAGCCACAAATTGATAAGATGACAGCAAAGAATAATTTAAACCACTAGATAGTATGCTATTTTTTTATATACACTTGAATTCCTTCACATCCTTAAAACACACACACACGCACGCACGGTCACACGCAAGCACACACAGAGTACACCGTACTTAACATGATGGACACTTTTGGGTTGAAATCATGTTGGTGGCAAAAAATCCCCTGATGTCATCTCTTGTCTAGTTCTTACATTAGGTGTCAGTCTGGAGTGACAATGTATTTGTACCTACCTGTATCTCCTTCTACATATCGAGAGACACCGAAGCTTTACTATCTCAATAGTAAGTCCTAGCGCTGGTGTCCTTTTTTGTTTTTATCGTGCTCGTATATCTTATTGGCTCTCTGGTGTTTCATTTGAGCCCCATCCTTAAAAAGCATTTCTTTTTAAGTGTTACAAGAATTTCTGTTTTAACCACTGCCGTAAAGTGCAGGGTTTGTTATTGTGATTGACAAGGCATTTAAACATTTGATGTGATCCAGAACGCGGTCATTAAAAACGGCCCGCAGCGCTGTTTCAGCGACGAGGCGCTTAACACTGATGCGCCACGGTTTTCCATACCGGGATCCCAGCGCTTGTCTGTTTTATTTACACAAGACATCTGGTCGCTTTAATTTGCTCTTCATTAAGGTTTAAAGTCAGGCAGGAGGCAAGCGATTGTGCAACCAGTGTCGCTCTTAAAATAAATAAATATATAAGTGAGCGCACGCGGAGTGTGTACACTAAGGGCGTGCTCGTGCTTTCTGCAGTGAAATACTTTCTCTTGGTTGAATTTTTGTCATTTTTAACTTGGCTTAATTGGTTAAAGTGCTTGACTTTGGGGGATGGGGGGGGATGTGAAATTGTACAATACTGGAACTGTAAAATTGCAAGGGCACCTAGTTTAGTTTGGCTCTATGTGAATAGTAGAACCAAAATGTTTTTGGTTGGACATTTATAATTAGCCTTGGGAGGATCATTGACTTACTGTGTGTAGTACTACTTTACGCAATTTCTCATTGTCACATGACTTTTTAAATTTCCCAGAGAAATATATATACAGTACTGTATATATATACTATAAATGAATTCAATATAAATTATGTATTTATAATATATTTATTAAACATATTTTGTATTAATGTTCAACATATGATTCCTTTAATATACATATATATATATTAAAGGAATTATATACTTGAACATTAATACAAAATATGTTTAATAAATATATTGCAAATACATCATTTATATTGAAACATTTATAGTTCCATTCAAAGCCTTGTATTAAATGAGAAACATCTGTTTTTGTGTTCACTATACTCCAGATATAGATAAATACCTAAAAACGCATAAAATGCGTGTTCAGTGAAAATGGCCATTTTAATCTGGAGAAATACACTGTTTTACTATTAGCCTGAGAGCGCGTGGTGATTAAAGCTTTCGGCGTATCGAGTGCTGGCTGCCACTGGTCGGCCGGGCTACCTTCCACTGTCCTCCCGTCCCGCCTGTACAGGCACCACAGTCTGTCCACTCTGTACAATAAGCTCATTGCATTCAGCCACTTTGCCCTTACTTTTGAACAAAAGCCCTTCTCCACCGAGGGAGATATCGTAGATTTACGGCCTCGTTTTGAATTTTTATTGTTCGGCGGCGTTCAGTTTTTCTCCCCTTATTTATCTGCTCGTTGAAAACGACGTCTCTTCCGCTTCTCCCGTCTCTCCTGCCCGTGGAGGTTTGGTTTTGATTAAATGCTTCTGATTTCGTTTTTCTCCCCCTCCCCCTCGTTTCTCCCTTCTTCTTTCTTTTTTTTCACGTCACCCCCCTGATCTCTTGCGTTACTTCTGCTAGCAGTTGGGCCCTTCCCATGGAAATATGTTTATGGGAAACTGCGAGGTTCCGAAAATGGATACGTTGTGTGAATTTTGAGGAAAGGGTGGGTGGGGGGTAGTAGGAGAGAGGAGGAGGTTGAGAGGAACAGTCAGAAAGCTGCTTGTGTTTTTGAACTGCAGTGGAGTGAATGTAAAGTCTGGCCCTGGTAAATTCGACAGAGGGACTGAAAAGAACAAAGTGTAAACAATAATAGCCTGTAGGAGTGTCCTGTCTGGAGGAATCAGTGGAGAAGAAAGGTTGGGTTTTTTTGTGCAAAACTAGACGGGACGGGGTTTGCAGGGGCCGGGAGACGTGCACATAAGCGACCTATGAAAACACCGCAAAAGTAGGACGTTTGAACGTTTTAATTGAGCTGTTTCTCGTTGTCGAGGTCACAGATACGAATGCGGTGTTCCAATCTTCAACTCCCCTGTGCCACATTTCTCTGGTTTGATTAGCGCGCAATTGGCATGGCCGTGCGGACAGCCACTGAACGCAGCAGGCCTTTTACCAAGGGGGCGTAGCGTTCACCGACTGCTTGTCATTCCGCCGGCGAACCAAACAAATGGGTAAAGATCCATTTCTTTATGAGACTGGACTTGTGGGACACCCTGCATCGCTGATGATGAAATCAGGGACATGTGATA
This sequence comes from Aldrovandia affinis, assembly GCA_029706075.1. Classification (NCBI taxonomy): domain Eukaryota; kingdom Metazoa; phylum Chordata; class Actinopteri; order Notacanthiformes; family Halosauridae; genus Aldrovandia; species Aldrovandia affinis. The sequence goes on from JAINUG010000054.1 coordinate 5,112,159, forward strand.
AACCTCGCGTAGTTATGACCTTACCTAGGAAGGACAGTGGTGTCCGGGAACGATTGGGCTTAAAACCGTTTAAACATTTTTTATTATCCCAGAACAACAGTGATTTTTACGGTGGACTTTTTTTCATAGGGGTGCAATGATGCAGCGCAATAAGAATCGGTAGAGGTGTTGGCACACCGGCCGAATCGAAGTCACCCTGCGGCTGTTCATTTCCAAAAGTGGTTTTCTCTTTTGTGTCCGTGCAAGAGCCTTGGGTAGCGCATGCCGTTTTTGGGAGTGTGACTGTGAGGCTACTGGTACCTACCCAGATGTGATGGAAATCGGCAAGTGACAAATAAAACTGGCCTACGCGATGCGCCAATGAACGCGCTTAAAGCGGCAGCAGAAGAACCTGGGGAAGACGCCATCGAGTACAGTGTATGCACGAGGACTGACACTAACACATTTTTGGATTTGGGTTTGGACAAGCTTCTGGCCTGTGACTGATACAGTGCACTTGAGTGAGCATGCACGGTGTATACGATCAAATTGGCGCCACCTGCACATATAATATACAATATAATAATATATGCCATTTAGCGGACACTTTTATCCAAAGCGACTTACAGTAGTGAATGCATAAATTTTTCAGTATATGCGGTCCCAATGGGAAATTAACCCACAACCTAAGCGTTGCCAACGCCATGCTCTACTGAGCCACACAGAACCACGTTACAGAAGTATACATTAAAGAGGTGAGTGACGCTTTAACACCAAAAGAGAAGAGCAAACCAGCAGGAGTGGCTTTGCTGATTCCTCAGAAAACAGACAGACAGCAGGAGAAGTCGGCATACAATATAATGGTTATTTTTTTGTAACCCAGCAGATATCACACGTTGCTGTGGAAGGTTAGTAGGGGTGAAATCTGGTTGGTGATCGGATGAGGCCGATGCCCTCCCCCCCACCCTAATCCGATCAACACACACTCATCACACCCTCACACACACACACACACACACTCACACACGCACACACACACTCATCACACCCTCACACACGCACACACACACCCTCCCTCGCTCTTACATTGAGGTTTGGGGATTAGGTTCTAATTATAGCGCCACTATCTTTACAACAGCTTTGAGGAATTAGTTCCAGCTAACAAAAAAGTGTGAAGGAAACAGGGGGGGGGGGGGGAGTGTGCTAGAAAGGGGACGGCACAGAGGAGGGGGGCATCTGAAAGCAGAACCATGCGAGTATAAAATAATATGAAATAGCCAGGAAATTCTTTGCGCCTCGCAAAAGCAATCTTTGAGGCATTTCTCTGTGGATTCGCAAAAAACGGTAGGCAACTTTGGAGGCCGTTGCCTCCCTAGGTTGGTTTTTGGAGCCTATTATGCGGAGTGTGAAACATTTTTCGGAGGGCTGAAGGCTTTTGTCGAGCGTGCGAGATTTGAGAGGGCGTCTGGAGCTGGACCCTGGATTACGTGCTGCGGTACAGTGCACAGCAAACCGGGGTTATCTGCGCCGCGTTCGCTAGCCTCGGTCTGACAGCCGCCACTTCGGCTGATGAAACCCGAATCGTTCCCTCCTCGTGCGATGCTGGCCTCCAAAGCCGGGCTGTAGGCCCAGGTACCGGGCATGGGGAGAGGCACAGCGTTTGCATCGAGCGTTTTATAAAAGAGCTTCCGGGATGTGTCCTCTACACTGGGGGTGAGAGTTCGAGAGTTATCAGGATGTTCGTCCTACTCTTTTTAGATTTTGGACTGATACAGCCGGGTGCCCGATCAAGCGGAGGAGTTGCAAATGAGCGATGAGAGGGGAGTTAGCCCACCGCGAAAGCTCTCCTTCCCTGGGCGACGCTATCGCTAACTGCGCCTCGGCCACACTTGTCACCGGCCATTTTTGGGTTCGATCCGGGCCATAGGCCGCACAACTACACCCTGCACAGTTAAGTGGTGTGCGCTACTCGGGTGCTGGGATATTCATTCTCATAATGTTGCATAAGTGACAGTCGTTTGTTATTTGAAGGTATCCAGAGTTAAACTGGATCCAGCAGGATTTCCGCTTGTGTCAAACCCAGCTGTTGACAACAAGCTTTGTGTCGTCATGTTTAAGGTGAAGAAGATTAAATTCATTAGGCCGCCAGCATGACTAATTGATATGGACTATGGCCGGGGGGCGGTGGAGGGGTGCGGGGCGGGGGGGGGGGTGGGGGTGGAGTGTAGGCGTGGAGCGTCGTCTAGCAACACGCCAGGGGAAAGAATGTGTGTTGTGTGTGTAGCTGTACAACAGGTGGCTGAGAGCAGCTAATTGATTAATGTGGCCTGTGATATATGACCCCCCGAAATAAAAAATAAAAGCCGGGGGGAGACCGCCTGCGTCGTCTTAAATCATTTCCAACCAAGCTAACAAAACAAAAGCAATTCCGTAGCTTAGCATGACAATGGAGGAACGGTTCACTTTGTGGGACCCGTCACCCCTAAATTCAGACTTCTGAAAGAGCAGCCCCAGGTCTTCAGAGCTCAGCGAACGACACTGCTATATCTGTTGCAAATTGGCGACTCGCATAGTGTCACTGTCATGCAGCAACTTTGTGTTTTCATACTTTTTGCCATTATGTTGCCTTTTGTTTACACAAAATAAAAGTCCCCATCCAGCTCTATGTACTGTAAATGTCTCATATCTCAACAACTGATAAAGTTGGTTCAAAATGCCATGTGACTAACCTGTTATTTTGTATTGATAAATGGAAAAAGAAATAAATATATTATTTTTTTTTTGCGCATTGCTGAGAATTGAATTTTTTTAGACATGCATGGATCTTGCGTGACAGGGGTGGCGGTTTACATGTTATGCTGGATGTTAGAATAATATGTGCTAAGCATGTTTCTGAAGGACATAGCAGCAGATTTGACCTGGCAAACCATCTGTTCCTGAGCTCCAATCCCCAACCAGTATTGTACACTACCAATATTCATATGCATTTCATTTATAATCCATTTACAAGAAGATTGGCATTGGGAATCATTCACAAACCAAAAATGTATTTGTATAAACTGACCGTCCACTGTCATAACTGTCACTGATAAATCCAGCCCTGAATTTGATCAACATTTGACTTAAGTTAAGTCCTTAACTTTGATTCTAAATTACACTAGTTGCTCTTTTCAATGTGAACATTGCCTCTTTTTTTGCCAAACTCGTCAAACTGCATTTGTGAAGAAAAAAGTAACTCTTGCATCTAAGTGCGTGTCAAAGGTAAAGACTAGTGTTGTTTAGAGCCAGGCCTCAGGCTTTCAAACTCCCGTCATAAGCATATCAAATGTTGCTCTGCAACTGTATACAGTAAGAAAGCATATCACAGGCATCATCAAAATGCATCTTTAAGTCTATATATCATGCACAGGGAATGCCACCAAACATGTTTGTGTTTGCATCCGTGTGTGCATCCGATTTGCATTGTGACTGATATGCTTGAGTTAGCACGTGAGCTGTTTTCATTGAAGAGGATTGACTACACATTAAAAAAAACCTCTAAAGGAGAATAAAACCCCCAGCTCTGCTGACATCTGAGTCAAAAGGCACTTCTGTGATGCCCTGTGAACTGCATCCAACTGAAGTGTTTTGATAAGTCAATGGTACAATAACAGATTTCATACAATTGAAGCTGTGCCCTTTCCCCGATATGAAATGTGAAAAATTATGTTCTACATTGTGTTACCACCCTTTCTTGCTTGGTATCGCTAAGCTACTGTAGTTTGTGTGTATATTTAACATATATATATATATATATGTATGTGTAATGTATATTTGATGTATTCTGCAATTGCACCCCAGTGTTCCTGATATTACTTGAATTCGTTACTGAGACTATATGCAATTTTTTTCCCCATTTTGATTGTTGATATTGCTTCATTGACCCGTTCCTTATGTGTTGGTGTCATTCGTTCAATCCAGTGTCTATCCAGTGTGATAACTGATATGATTTGAAAAAATCTGTTGAACTGTCCTCACTGTTAATATAATATATATGCCATTTAGCAGACGCTTTTATCCAAAGCGACTTACAGTAGTGAATGCAGACATTTTTCAGTATATGTGGTCCCAATGGGAATCGAACCCACAACCTAAGTGTTGTCAACACCATGCTCTACCTACTGAGCCACACAGAACCATCAGACAAGCTCTCTACAGTACGGTCGCAGAGCAGAGGAAGTGACATCCTTTAGGTATTGAGATGTGACAGATTTGGATCTGGCTGTATATGAAGGAGCGCATGCATGTTCTCGAAAAAGCGAATGTCATTGGGGCGTCGCGTGTGATTTTCATCTTTGCGGTCGTCTCGTTGTCACTTTTTAGGTTGGTCTTCAACATCAGAAGCTTTCTCAACGTCCTCCACCGAAGCTGGTATTATCAATAGTAATAACATTTTTCTGTCCAATTTAACGTCCAATTTAATCCCCAATTAATCTCCAAATTTGCAATACCCAAATGTATTTGTAGATGTTTATGGTACATATATTTTTGTCATCATAAGAGTGCAGTTAATGAACACACGTGCAAGGCTACGTTTGAACAGAGAGAAGAAATTCAACACCGAACCTGGAAGTGAACAAAAATTAGCTGAACTGTTTTTCAGTGTTGAAATGCTGACGCTATCACCGCCAGCATCTATTTGACTTTCATAAGCTTGCAAAATTCCAAATGGGAACATGGCATGACCCCATTATCCCCGAGTCCCGGGAAGCTTTGAAGTCATTTGGCTTTCCAATTGTGAACAATTTAGATAGAGTAAGTCATCACTCAGTAGGTAATAACACTCAACTGCAATTATCTGTTATTTCCTTATCGGGATCAACGACAGTTCTAATGTCGGAGTCAGTGAATGGTCTTTCCTGCTTGATTGACAGGCACTCTGTCCTATCTCCTCTCCTTGCAGTGAGGCCATTAAATGTGCTTTTTTGCTTTGTAACAAAGTACAGCGTGCGTGACCGGTTTGCCGTGTTGTGGTGACGGCCCTTTGCGCCACGCGAGTGACCGTTTTGCCGTGCGGTCGGGGCGCACTTAGCGCCGTGCGTGACACGGGAGGTTCTCTGGGTGTCTTAGCGGCCTACGCAGGGTCTGCGCTGGCTCCCTTGTCGAGGATTCCTGGTATTCGTGTCATGTTTGCTTTGGCCGGATTCCTCTGGCTCCGGTTTCTGTTTTCGCCGCGCGCCCGCCCGCCCGCTGTTGCCGCCCTGCCTTTGGTTCGTTTGAGACCGTCTTCAGGACAATGCGCCGCACTCTCCACTGTGCCACTGTCTCCACGGTGGCCCGCCATCTTTAGATCGGCTCCGGCCCTTTGCGAGATCGGGAATCTCACGGGCCTATTTATAGAAGGAGCAAGACATCGCTCTCTCTCTCTTTTTCTCCCTCTCTCTCCCTCTCTCTCTCCCTCCTCCCTCTCCCTCTCTCCCTCTCTCTCTCTCTCTCTCTCTCTTCTCTTTTCTCTTTTTCTCTCTCTCTCTCTCTCTCTCTTTCTCTCTTTCTCTCTCTCTCTTTCTTTCTTTCACTTTTTCTCTCTATCTTTCTCACTGTATTTCTCTCTCAAATTCAAATGTTATATTCAATATGCTTTATTTGCAGGCCCTCAATTCAATTCAATTTTCAGTTCAACATACTTTATTGGCATGAAATACAGTAAATATTGCCAAAGCGTAACAACATGTAGTAAGTAAAAAAACAAAACAAAAAAACACAAAATACAAATTAAAAATAAAACACGCAAGTATACATTTTAACTAGTGAAGATGAGAAAATGTTTTAAGCATTTAGTAGACGCTCTTATCCAGAGTGACTTGCGTGCAAGAGATCAGTGCAGTAATACAGCGAAGATACAATAGATACAATTATAAATATTATTAAAATGATAATAGAATGAATGAATTATGAATTTATGCTATTATGAATTCAATTGATTAATTATTACATCTCTATAGAGGTATAGAGTCAGTTTTGTTGGTTACTCACTGTCTCTCAGGTTATGGCAGGCTAATACATATAGGGCTGCTAGTGGAGCTGTTGGCCCTTCCCCCAAAAGGACTCACAGCTTTTCCTCATTATTCAGGGAAAGGAATTCGTTTTTGACTTAGCAAAATTGACTGAAATATATTTTTCTGATTTCAGAACATTTCTCGCAATATAGGAGATAGTGCACCTCTGTCTCTACCTCTCGTCTTACAGTGACCACGCATACCCTCTTCTTTTGTCTACCTTTTTCAATTCCTAAAGTGTGGTCTCTGAGCCTGTACTTGATCAGGATTGATGTCTGCATTGTATCTGTGACAGAGAAGAGATACTGTGCTTGTGTGTATTCTCTGTTTAGGGCCCAGGAAAGAAATCTGTTTATTTTGGGATTTGGTACTCTTGTTCCAATGTTCCAAATAGGTGATTTTGGTTTGTTTAATAATTTGGTTGACTCTAGTGAAACAGTGCTGACTTGAGGCCGGTTTGTGTTAGTATATGGTAATGTAGTGAGTTTCAGGACCAGCTGACTGAGGGGAGCTCTTGGGTTGAGCTCTTGGGTTTGTAAAGCCTTGCACCGTAAAGAATCGTCTGGGCGTATTTTTGTGTGCTCTGTAAAATTTAGTGTTCTTTTCTGGATTTCAGTAAGAATTGGATATCTGCCTAGTTCAGCCCTGCATACAATATTTGGGGTATTCCTATGTGATATGCTCGTAATATGGTTTTACAGAATTCTGCATGCAGAATTTCAGCTGGATGTGTTTCCTATTTAGTGTAGTCTTGCTCACTGGGTGGACCCCACATTTCGAGGGATTATTTATTTTATGGAATCTCCTTTTGATTGCGTAGAAAGCTCGATGGGCTTTTACGGTCCATGTCGGTGGTGGCATAGTCGACTGCACTAGTCCCAAGAGCTGAGCAGTAAGTGAACCTTCCTAAAAGCACTCTCTCATGCCCCTCATCACATTTTCAGGTGACCTCCCCTCGACCCGCGCACGTTCACCGCCACCTGGCGCTTTTTTGGAAGTGGCATGAAGCGTCCCGACAGGCGCAGGCGTAGCCACTCCGTGATTCGCCATCGCTTTCCCTCGACGGCGAGGAAACGGCCTGGGGCCTTGCCATGGCGACAGAGTTGCTTTCGGGCCTCGGAGGCTTTTGAAGGGAGGGGCGTATGTGGTCTGGGAGGGCACAGGCTGTTTCACAGGCCGAGGTGAAGAAACGTCCTTGTAGTCACAGGGTTCGCCTCCTGTCGAGACGGCCGACCGAAGGTGCAGGGAGGTGGGGTGGGCGGACGCGCGGCAGCGAAGGTGGTGGCGCCACGCCCGGCTCCGCCCCCTCTCTCACTCGGCTGGGCCTCAGGCCGCCCCGCCGACAGGAAGAGAGCCCGATGGCGAGGCAGGAGGCAAGGTGCGGAGAGACGTCCGCGCGGGGCTAACCTTTGATTGGGCAGACAGGATATCCTGGGGCGGGCGGGGCAGGGCGGGGTAGGGCTGAGCTCGTCGCCGGCTCTGAGGCAGGAACTTCCAGGGAAAAGGCCCGCAAACCGCTCGTGCTTTACGTTCAAGCGGTTAACCGCTGCTCACTGCGAGTCTCGTCTTACCGCACTAACGTTTCGTCAAAATACGTTTCCACATGGCCGGAGGTAGGGGGTCCTTATCATCTGTCAGTTACATGCTGGTCTTGTTTATAGCGAACTTAAATGCTGCAGTGTTGACTGATGCTTCAAATTCCAGAGGTTTGGTACAGTTCGGTATGGTTAGGGAAATTGACTCTGTTCACCAGAAAGTTACCAGTAAGGACACAAAATACAACATATAACATGTAAACAATGTAAGCTACAATATGTAAGCCAGTCAAGATTGAGGAAATAATGAATGTTTTGCCTTCGAGAAATGAAGCAAGCTCTATGAAACCTGAGCAGGCCCGTGTGGGTACACGCTGACTGGATATTGTATTTAAATAAGACTCATTTCAATGCCTGAGTGATTCATGCCTCTTTAGATTACTAGTGTATTACTGAGGTTGGATGGCATTGGTATTATTAGTAACAGTAGTATTGCTTTCCCGGTACTCTCTGCATCACTGTCAAGGTTGAGTTGACGATTGAGGCTCCATTTTTATACGGTACTTGTGAAGGGCAGTTGACAGGCCCACACTGAAATATGTCTCTGTCTTTTCATTAGCGGTGAGGGGATTTCCTCCTGACACCTGACTCGCATTGCCGTAATTGAGTTGCAGCCATGCGAATTGAGTCCTGCAAGCTTTGGATAATCGCACACCATAAAAGCACTTTCTCTTCTCCGCTTTCACATGACGGTCCCCCCCACCCCCCAAAAGGGAGGACTGCCGTCCAATGGGAAGCGGGGATTACCCTGGTCTCGGGCCTGAGGCTCGAGGGGGCGGGAGGGATAAAGGCCGAAAGCCCGGGAGATTGCAGAGTTCTCCGGCTCGCTGAACAATCGCGATCGATTGACTGTGAAATGCGGCGAGGGAGGAGCGTTTGAAGTTTTCTGGGGGAGGAATCTGCCCGGCTTTGGCTGCACACGATTCGGGGAGGGCGTCCATGTTGGGCTCAGCCCCGCGGGGCTTTTCTCTGTCCGCGTGTGCTGAGGTTCTGGACCGGGCCTGCCCGCCCTGGCAGCAGTGGCTGTGGTTACTGGCACAGTGGTGGATACGGTGAGGCATTGCCTGCTTCCTGCATGACTCAGAGAATCCGGTGTTTCATGAGCCATCACCTCTCCACTCCTCTTTCCCTCGCTCTCTTTCTCCCCCCTCTCTCTCTTTCACACAGTAGAGGAAGGGGAAGCAGGCATTTCTGTCTCTCTCTGTGTGTGTGTGTGTGTGTGTGTGTGTGTGTTTGTGTGCATATATTTCCATCCGTCCTGATATGAACTCATGTCCAAAGACGCATTTTTGCTGAGCCTTCCCTCTTGGGGGACTTGTTTTTTAATGTGATGGACAAATAAAAGCAGAAAGAAAAATTAAATAATAATAAACGAAGGCCCCATGCCTAGCTCTGCTAGCAGGAGGCCCGAAAGATGCCTCTATTAATCAGTCACAGAGAGCTGACCTTTATTTCGAGGAGCGCCTGAACCAAGAGATCAGCCAGATTCACAGGTCGCAGCTTTGCAGGCGAGACATGCAGACAGACGCAGAGGAAGGCTAATAGGCGCCCATGCAGTAATGAACAGATCTGTTCCCCTGGTGTATTTTTTTTTAGCTGTAGGAACGTAATGTCACAGTTTGAAGCGTGCAACCCCCTCACTAACGCACTCTTTCAGGGGAAGGTTTTATTTGTTTTTTGTGCCACCGGGAGGGGGGGGAAACGGAGCCATAAATCATATCCAGGAAGAGCCACGGGGGGGGGCATGGGCGACGGGCGACGGGCTCCTCAGGCTTCGCAAACAGATATTAAAATGAAATTCCACGCGCGCCGGGACGGGGGAATTATTACATATACATTTATTAAACCAGTTTTCTGAAGCGCTTTGGCCAGGCCAGGTGGAAGAGCAACCACCAACCACACCCCAAAACCCTCCCACCCTTTTCCCCCTGCCAGTCCGATTGGCCCTCACAGGAAAGGTAGCGGAGGATGTGTTTGACGAGTCCGGGGGACGCCGGCTCCCAAGCGTTGCCGCTGGAGAAAGGATGTCCGTGTGTCCGAACAGCGGCTGGCCTCCTCTCACGGAAAAACCCACTGACCACATTCTTCCAGGGATGTGTGCCTGGCCCTCCACCATCTTCTTTCTCTCAGCACAGGAGCTGTGACCGTGCCTCGCCATGTCTCACTGTAAGGCCGATCTTGGATCGGATTAGAATACATTTACTTTTCACAAAGGAAGCTCCATTGTGGCATAAAATGTACAACCACGCAGCGATAAAAAAAATTTTTCTTTATCAAGTGCCTTTCGGGACACCCGAGGTCACTTTACAGGACAAGGGGCAAGGGACAAGACGACAAGACACGCACAGGAGGATAAACAATAAAAGAATAAAATAGCAGAGAATTAGGTTAGAAAATACATTCATAAGGGACAGGGGGGGAAAAAAGATAAGATGTATGTAATAATAATGATAATACTAATACTACTAATAGTAATAGTGGTGACAATAAACAAAAATGAAAATAAATCAATGAAAGTGTGGAAGTGGATGTATGGTTGTGCGTATCATGCGTATGCATAAGTGGGCCTTGAGTTGGTTTTTTAATGAAGTGAGCGGCCCAAGGTGCGATTGTGGGGAGGAAGGGTGTTCCAGAGTTTAGCTGCAGCCTGATCACCAAGTGAGGAGAACCGTGAGGAGGGGATGGTGGGCAGGCTGGGAGAAGGCCAGAGAGATGGGCGGGGTCATGGAGGGCTTTGTACGTAAGCAGGAGGATTTTCCATTTGATGTGGAATTGAACTGGGAGCCAGTGAGGCTTGTGGGGAGCTACAGCGATGTGGTCAAGTGGTCTTGTGTGTGTCTGGGTTCTAGCAGCGGGGCTTTTGGATTAGTTGAAGTTTGTCGAGGGCTCCGCTTGGGATACCTGTGAGTGGTGAGTTACAGTAATCCAGCCGGGATGTAGCAAATGCACGGATGAAGGTTTCTGTGCTGGAGTAGGCGAGAGAGGGTCTGAGTTTGGAAATGTTACGGAGGTGAAAGAAGGACGTTTTGGTGATGGTTTTCGAGAGTGACACCAAGGCTCTTGATTTGAACAGAGACTGGGACATGGGAGATCGTCAATGAAGATGTTGGGGTGAGGAGTTTTAGACATTATTTCAGTGTCCATCCATCCATCCATCCATTATCTAAGCATTATTTTCAGTGTCACTCCCTGTATATTCTTAGGGATGTACGGGCAATTTAGAGTCATAGCCAGGTTTTGATGTTGTGCAGGCGGGAGTTAGGCCCCGGCCTGAGAAAACCTTCTTGCTGTGAGGTGACAGCGGGAAGCCTTATTTCAGTGTGAGCTAGGATGTTGTGAGTCATCCAGGTTTTGATGTTGTGCAGGCAGTTGGTGAGAAAAAGGTGGGGGAAACCTGAAGCTGTGTCAGCATAACGGTGAAACCTGAAGCTGTGACGTCGCAAGATCTGACCAAGGATAAGGAGATAAATCATGAACAGTATAGGACCCAGCACCGGGCCTTGTGGGACACCTCTAGTGACAGGAGCAGAAACAGATTTGATATTCTTGAGGGAGATGTAGTGTTGTCAGGTTCAAATAGGTTGTTGGAGGTAAGGTAGTCCTAAATTGGGGTCAACCACCCGCTCAAGCACTTTAGCCAAATTTGAAATGGACCGGAAGTTGTTGAAGTTTTCTGGGTCAGAAAGTTTTTTTTTTTTTTTTAATTGGTGTGACTGCTGCCCCCTTCAGGCTGTGAGGTACAATGCCAGAATTAAGAGATGAGTTTACAATCTTGACCAGCAGAGGGGAAAGAGAGGGAGGCAGGCTTTTCCCCCAGTGAAGTGGGCATGGGGTCGAGCTGCCATGTAGAGGCCCTATACTTATGGATGAGGTCAGATGTAGTATTCTCATTTACCACAAGGAAGTTAGTCAAACTACCTGAGTGGTGTTCTTCAGAAAGTGTAGTGGGCTCCTCAGTAGCATTACTAGACACGAGCAGCTCTTTGTGAATGGCCTCAACCTTAGACTGAAAGAAAATCAGGAACTTATTGCAGAGGTCAGTGGAGATAGTTAAGGACAAGTTGTCAGGGGGCAGTAAAAAAAAAAAAAAAAAAGAACTTTGGTGTTGCCTTTACTGGAGGAGATTGTGTTGGCAAGGTGCGAGGATTTGGCAACCGAGAGGGCACATTTATAATCGCTGGGGTGTCCTGAGTAGGCCTGGGCATGAACAGCAAGCCCTGTTCTCTGAGAAAGACGCTCTAAGCGAGCAACACCCAGAGGATTTAATTTGGCACAGCTCAGAGGTGTACCAGGGCGCTGTGCGAGTGAATGACACTGTGCGAGCTTTCCGGGGAGGAAAGCGTCTCTAGGGACAGAGAGAGGAGGTTATTGTAATGAGAGACTAACTCATCAGTGGTGGTGGAGAGAGGATCAGGGATAGGGCAGACGGTAATCGGTGGTGATTGAGAGAGGATCAGGGATAGGACAGACGGTAATCGGTGGTGATTGAGAGGATCATGGATAGGACAGACGGTAATCAGTGGCATTAAATCATCAGGATCACTGTTTTTCACATTTCTGAAGGAGAGTGCATTTACCTTTTCAGAAGGCAACAGGACCGAAGCTTCCAACAGGATAATTATGTGGTCAGAGATAGGAATATTATTGCTGGTAAGGTTATATGGGGTTACCCCAGAGGGGCAGACCGGGTCCAATATATGTCCTTTGTTGTGAGTAGGGAAGTTGACACGCTGCGTGATGTCGAAACAGTTGAGCAGAGGCATGAAATCAGTAGCGACATTACAAGCGGGTGACAGCGTGCATATTAAAATCACCCAACAGAAGTAACATTTGGAGACATTGCACAGACGCAGGTCAGCAGAGGAGAAAGCGCAGAAGGAAACGCAGTTGAGAGCTTGGTTGGGGGCGATATATTATTGCGACAGTCAGGCGCTGTGGATGAGAACCGGACAGTTTAAAAACAGGGCATTCGAAAGATGTGTGACGGTCGGTATGGTTATAGCTCCGGCTTTGAGATCCGAGCGGTCGATATCAGCAACGCCGCCGCTATCAGCAACGCCGCCGCCATCAGCAATGCCGCCGCCATCAGCAACGCCTTCGCCCCGGCAGAGCGGGGTTTATCAAGGAACGAGTGACCCGAAGGGGTCGCCTGATTCAGCTGGAAGAGTTATTTGGGCTGTTGCCACGTTTCCGTCAAACACATGAAATGTACACGTTTGTCAGCTACAAGGCCATGAACCAGAGGAGCTTTGTCGTTCCGGGATCGTACATTGAACGGAGCAAACTTGGAAACAGGCATTACCAGAGTGAAGGGGTGCTGGAGGGACCTGTTGCAGAGAGTTGAGGACGGTCTCATGTTTGGCAAACTGCCGATTTGGGAGAGAGCGGCGCGGGTTGGACTGGAAAGATGGAATAGAATCTGTCTTGTCGTAGGTCAAGGTCCGACTTGAGCCGTCGCGGTGGAGGTATTTCGGACGCAGTGCAATGCCTAAGTCAATGCGAGCACGGAGGGTAGGAGGGAACCCGCAGCTTCGCGTGTGTAAACAGAGCAGTCCCGTGATGCTGTACTTTAAAGCAGTGGTCCCCAACCTTTTTGCACCACCGACCGGTTTCATTTTCCACGGGGCGGACCGGGGGTGCATGGGGAAAAAAACTGAGACAAGTGCGGAAAAGAGGCACACAGACGGAAGTGGTCATTTTTCAAAATAAAACACCCTGCAGACTGCGCTAGCCAATAAAATGGAAATAAAATTCAAACGTTTTTATTATTTCTGTGCGGCCCGGTACCAAATGCCTCACGGACCGGTACCGGGCCGCAGCCCGGTGGTTGGGGACCCCTGCTTTAAAGCCATGTTGGCCGTCATGGCAGGGCAGAAGAAAATCTGTTTAAAAAAAGCAGTAGTTTCATCCACATTTTTTAGGTTTGGTGTTCAAACAGCAAGGCAGAGAAAATAGAGGGGAGAAACCGCAGGGATGTCGTTCCCCGTTTGAGTCGTCACCCAGTTGACCCCGTGCAGACAGGTCTAGACACACTCGGCAGGGCACGGCTACTGGCCCGTCGAGTAGAGTAGGATCTCGCTGTCAGGCCAGCGAGCGCCAACGGGAACCAGCCAGGGCACCGGCAGGAGCAGGCAGAAAAGCAGCAGGTGGCGCCACGGATTAGCGGGCATGCAAAGCTAGCCCGGCCGAGGATGCCTGGTCATAAGACGGGAGGAGATCAGTCACTCTCTCAATGGACTCCAGAGAGCGCAGGCCAGAGTGAGGTTGACTTATCGGGGTTGGCGACGGCAAACTCGGGATTGAAGCACGGGCCCAGGAAAACAGACCTGGAACACAGTCCAGGTAGCTGAAGCAGGAACCTGCGTAGCGAGACGTTGACTATGCTGCTTTGTTGTATATGTCTGAATAATGGCAGTTGCGGTATTACACTGGTTAGCTTAGCTATGTAAATACTGTAATGCTGGGTAAAAGGCCGGTTGGTACTCTAAAAAGTACTACTAGAAAACAACAAACAGGAGAGATCTAAAGTAGTGCGGTAGAGGGGCGGCCATATCCGCCAGCGGTCCCTTGTCCCGGAAGTGTATAATATTTTTGCCCAATTGAGTAAAATGACAACACAAGACATGCACAGAATCAACATGTACCCTATATCTGTTTGTGTCTTGTACATTAACATGCATATCTATATTTCAGTGAAAATTCTCAAAGGATCAGCAAGAGCATTTTCAAATTTTTCAGGCATCTACAGAGTTAAAGTATTTTGAATACATTTTTGACCCAGTTCTGTTCATTTTATGTTTTCTGAATAAAAAGAAAAACTAGTGTTTAGGGATAGGGTTTAGTTGGCCCTGCCGAACACAGGATGAATAAATGTCCCTCGTAAGGCAGTTTATAAATGCTTTGTCCTGTCCAAAACAGAGCAACCCTAGGTAGCTTTTTGAGTGGCGCAGTCAAAAATGAATGGTAAGATCCACAGAGCAGAACACGCTGTAAAGAGTTTCCTCTTTAAACGGCACAAAGACGGGGGCCTCTTTTACCGCAGCCCCCCCACAACTTTACACCGGCGGCCCCCTCTGTGCGTCTCACAGAGTTAATTTTATGAGCGCTCCGTTTCCCATGTTTATGAGAGCCAGCTCCTGTGGTGACGTACTCGTATGGAGCACAGCCACACGCGCACGCACGCACGCACATACTCACATACACACATACGCACGCACACGCACACGCGTACATACTCACATACTCACATACACACACATGCACGCACGTGTGCACATACTCACACACATGCACACTCACGAACATGCACGCACATACATGCACACGTACGGATGCGCACACGCACATGCGCACGCGTGTGCACGGGCACTCAAACGCGCCGCTTACACCCACACGCAGACACGCGCATGCACATGCACACACACAAGCATGCGCGTATGCACATGCACACACGTGCGCACTCACACACATGGACACACACATGCACACTCACGAACATGTGAGCATGTGTGTGAGTGCGTGGGTGCGTATGTGAGTATGTGCACGTGCGTGCGTGCGTGTGTGTATGTGAGTATGCGAGTATGACACGCATGCGCACATGCTACAGGCCTCGCTCCTCAGCCAGGACGTGGCAGCTCTGAGCGCGGCGGCTGGGGGGCTGATTAAACGCACGTCGGGCCCCCCCGCGCTCCAGTGAGCGCGGACGCCGAGCGCTGACACCCAGCCCGTGACGCGTCCGCTTAATTACCGCGGCTCGCGCCGGAGCAGCCTTTCGCTCCTAGAGACGTGCCGTAACAGGAAGAGCTTTTCCCGTAGTCGCATCTGTCCTATCTTCTTAGTCCTCGCACGAAAACACAGCCCTCCAAAGAGAGGTATTTGCGAGGTGCAGGGCAGCTGAGCTATAAGTGTCAGGAATCGCCACTGAGGGCAATGGGGCTTCCTCTCATTGTGCGACTCCTATTTGCTGTTTCTCCGTGGCGCTCTCTCTCTCTCTCTCTCTCTCTCTCATCCTTCTGTGTTTGTTTCACCATCTCTTTCCCCTCTGACTCTTCCCTCTCTCCTTGTCTGGCCTCCTTCCTCTCCATCCCCCTCCCCTCCCATGTCCTCTTGGTCCGGGCTCTGTAAAGATGAATATCCGTGTTTGCCAGTGGAGATCGCTGGAGCAGCTCTAGGTCATTAGCCAGCCACAGTGGCCCTTTTCCTGCTCTTACATTTCATTAGCATTTTGTGGAGGAGACCGTGAGAGCTGCAGGCCCTCCCTGCCACAGAGCAGATAAGGGTGAACCTCGCACCTGGGGGTGTCTCACACACACACACACACACACACACACACACACACACACACACACACACACACACACACATAAACACACATACACACACACACACACACTCACACACACACTCACACACACACACACACACACACACACACACACACACATACACATACACACACACATAAACACACACACACACACACACACACACACACACACACACACACACACACACACACACACACACACACACACACACACACATACACACACACACACACACACACACACACACACACGCACACACACATAAACACACATAAACACACATACACACACACACACACATACACACACACATAAAACACACACACACACACACATACACACACACACACACACAAATAAACACATTAAAAAACACACACAGACATACACACACACACATACACACACACACACACACACAAATAAACACATTAAAAAACACACACAGACATACACACACACACACACACTGTGAATCAACTGATGCATTGATTTGATTACTCAATAATCATTTATAAAACTCTCAAAATACATTATTCCAACAGTGCCTCTAGCCCTAGTATAGTGCACCTCAGTGCAATTAATTTATCAAGGTCCGTAGTCATAGCTGCCCAGTTGACCTGCGTGCACCGCACTGTTATCACAGGAAACAGGAAGAGAGATGCTGAGGTGTTTGATTAATGGGGTGAAGGGTCATCCTGGCTCGGGGGTGTTACCCAGAGTAGATGCGTGTATCCTGTCCATCAAAAAGAGAACGCGCTGGAGCGTTTTGAACTGCGTGACTCCTGGTCGGGTGGAGAGACAGGACCATCTGCTCCGTGTGGATGTGAGCCCGCGTTTATAGTGGAATTCAATTCCTCATGGGTGTGCGAGTTGTGTTGCAGCTTTCCTTCAGTTTTGACTCTGGGGCTACTCGATATTGAGGTTAACGGGTGCTGAAAAAGGCAAAGTTGAAAGACAAAAGTCTAATCCTGTGGCCCAGAAGGTTGGATCATGCAAGTGAAATATGTCAGGCAAGTGAATATCACAGGGTCACAGGATGGGAATAATAATACATTTGAGAAAGACCTTTTTGTTTCTTAAATTACGAGCATGGAAAGTCACTGAGGTTAGTGTCGTGCTGGAATCTAAATGAAAGATGCCACCCGCTGACGTTAGTCAATGTTACGAACAAAGCGCATTGCAGATAGATTGGATCGAGACCTCTGCCCTGGTGTGTGATGGGAGAGTCTGCTCCTATTGGGCAGAAGCCATGTACATTACATTAAAAATTTTAGGCATTTAGCAGACGCTCTTATCCAGAGCGACTTACACAGTTGACATGTCTTTACATACAATCCATTTATACGGCTGGATATTTTACCGAAGCAATTCAGGTTAAGTACCTTGCTCAAGGGTACAACGGCAGTGTCCCCACCTGGGGATCGAACCTGCAACCTCAGAGTTACAAGCCCAGCTCCCTAACCATTATGCTACACTGCCGCCGATGCAGTATCTGCAGAGCATGTGCTCCTCCTCCTCCTCCTCATCCTGTTTCCGTGACACAGAAAGACACAAAGCCTTTGCGGGAAGAGCTGTTTTTATTTGAAGCTGAGCCGCCGAAGGATGGAAACGAGCGCGCCGGGGCGCGCGGTGTGGAACGATCGAGAGCGGGCGGGCGCGGCTCGCTCGAGTCAGCAGCGTCGCGAATCGGCTCGAGGCGCGGTCGGCGCGAGGGGAAAAAGCGCCTTGAGCGACAGAGGGGAAGCCGTCCAGATGCGTGTGGTCTCCAACGAATCTGGAGCGCGGGAGGGGAGAGAGAGAGGAGAGAGAGAGAGAGGAGAGAGAGAGGGAGGGAGGGAGAGACAGAGAGAGAGAGAGAGAGAGAGAGAGAGAGAGACAGAGAGAGAGAGACAGAGACAGAGACAGAGACAGAGACAGAGAGAGACAGAGACAGAGAGACAGAGAGAGAGAGAGAGAGAGAGTGTGACTCGGCCCAGTTAAACAAACACCCTCCGCTGTTTACTCTCGAAATTACGCTAAACATTTAATTGCCTCCTAATGGTCCTGTGCGGGCCCGGCCCGGCCCTGGCCTGTTTGAGCCTGGATCTCCGGGAGCAGCGGAGCTCCTTCCGTTGCAGGTACATCCAGGGCTCGTCCCCGCACAATGGGTGCTGTATTCAGAGCGAGTCGGGCGGCCCCTCTCCCTCCCCTTCCCCCATACACCGCGATCGTTCCTCTGGTCCCGGGGGTGGGAAGCGGTGTGGCTGGGAGGGCCCTGCCCTGCTGAGTCAAAGGCCCAATGTTTGGGGGGGGGGAAGCCGATGGGGGATGGTGGAGGGGGGAGCGTAGGCGCGAGGGCATTTTTTTTTTTTTGCCGAAAGCGAGCGGCCTGCAGTTCCTCTGCAGGGGCCGCGGGTCACCTCCTGACAGGATCTTGGCAGCGGGAAACCTAAACAAACCCTCTGCCATTCCTGAGCCGCGGCGAGGCTCGCCCCGTCACTGTGTGCGTGCGGGCGGGCGGGCGGGCGGGGAGGGTGGCGGCAGCGGCGCTCTTCTTTGAAGGGCCGGCGCACCCCCCGTTTTCTCCCCCTCCCTTGGCCCGCCGCCCTGCCCGCTGGACTGAGGGCATCTCGACGCGCGGACCTCCCCCTTCGAGATTCTCTCATTTCGCGCCCCCCCCCCGCTCGTCGAGCAGAAAGAGCGTGCGCGCACGTGACCGCTTCACGCGTTGCTGAGCCAGCGAAATGCACCCGGCCCGGGGAGTGTCGCCTTGGAAGTCCGCACGTAATGTGGCATGTAAGCCTGGGCGTGGATGGATCTCTGTACGAAAGCACGCGAGAGCCAGCACTCAGCGCAGTGCAGTATAGCATAGTAAACACCGCCTTGGGAATATCCCCGAGCCAAGAAACTTAATAGGTGGAACCCCGAGCCCAGAAGGAGGGACTGCGGGCCAGGAGCAGCAATATGGCGGACTGGACTCCGCACCAGTGGGGACTCGTTATAGCCCACAGCTCGGACAGAGATCCCGGCTCTTTTGATGGGCCGTAAAGGTTCTGGAAGGCGGCGCGGGCTGACTTGGCACCCCACGGCACCGTTTCATTGCGACTGGTAAACGCATTTGCCTCCCTTTTAATAGTCTGCACTTCTCGGCGCCATGGGTCCGGTGCTCTCTTTACCATCTGCCTATTAATGACTGGGATAGGGGTTTGGGGGGGGGGGGATGGTGTAAAGCATCCAAATTAATTTCACCTCATTTGAAAGGGAATTCATGGAGCCGCTGGCTTCCCGGTCGCTCGAGTTGCGCGACGATCTGGCCACTACACTAGTCGCTGGCTGAGAGAGGCCTGCGGTGGCCAGGGGGAACGAGTGCGTTTCAGTTTTTTGGGGATTTTTCTGGGCCTTTCTTGAGCAAGTGAAGCCTCCGGGCCAGCTGAGCTCTGCACAGATAAAACGGGACTTAACTGATGGACAGAGCCCACAATGCACTGCGCTATAGAGGTGTGCGCAGCCTTTCCTCTGCACAGCTAGCCCGAGTTGTTTTTGCTTGCAGTTACAGACCCAACAGAGTGGTCTGCAGATAGGGTACCGTGCACATAAATAGATAAGGGCCTGCGTGATGAATCTGTTATTTGGTTTAGAAGAGTAAAGTGGGGGACTAATGTTGCGCAATGTAAATACAGGGAAAGACGGTGCAGCACACTCAGGAAGTGATGCAATTGCTCCTGCATTTCTGATGTTACTTTGAACGTGAAAAGGATTAACCGTCCAGGGAAAAGGTCACAGATGTCACGGCTCGCAAAACTTCTGTCCACCTGACCACGTGAGAGTCAAGCGGCAGTGTTACATTACCGGTCTCTCGGCATGAAAGACACTTCTCAATCCTCGAAACTGTTTCCTTAGCAAACGAACAGGACAACAAGCCCTGAGATGTTTTAGTTGTGTTTTGTTTGAGAATGGCACTTTGCTTGTGAGTTCAGCTGGGTGTCTTAGAGCCGGCGACTTGCTTTCGGTGTTTGTCGATATGGTCATGGAGCCAAATCCTTCCATTGCCCCAACCCCCAACGGAGGGACAACAAAGGAAAAATAAATTTGACCTAAATCCACGACTACAACTCTACTCTACTCTACTGCTGCTATGAAAGCAAGGGTACTAGACCATGCAATTGCTGTTGCCAGCTCACAGTACACGATTGATTCATAATGATGATTAACTAAGAGCTACGGCAGAACACAGACCGGCAGGCGATGCTCACGACGGACGCGCCTGTGGGCTTCCTAAGCCCCAGAGTAGGCGGAGCTACCATGCGCTGTCTATCACGAACCAAAAGACCACCTTTCACAGCAAAACCGTTGCGATTGGTTCAGAGATCAGCAAGTCACTGACACCATATTGTAGCTCCGCCCATTTGGGGATGGTGAAACCTCACCCTGCCATCACTTGGCCTCGTGGCCCTTTGCAGACCGCAGCCGCCCGCTGCCGTAGTGTAGGACCGCCGCCCGCCCTGTGTGGCCGTAGACAAGCGGAGTTCACCCCTCGCTCTTGCCAGGCTCTGCCAGCGTTTTCTGCAGAGTGGGGGGCGAGTTTTATTGAAGATATCTGCGTTTTGCACGTGGATACCAGAGGGGGCTTTCAGTTTTGCACTGGCCCACTTTAAAAACAAAAAAAACTTTTAAAAAGTGCCGGCGGCTTCTCTGCTAAGAGAGCTGTCAATACAATAGCGGCCCCTGTCACTGCGCTGTGGTTAGACTGCCCCCCCTTTGGGTATTCCCCAGACCATAAACAAGGTAATTGACCCAGCATGTTGATCAGCATCAGCACAAGTGTATGAACGTAGAGCTCTGCATTAAATCGTTAAATATAAGACATTTTTAAAAACTTTCCAGTGTACTTGTTGTTGAACTCTGAGGGGGAAAACAAGCTCTAAATCACTGGTCAACTGTGTTGAAGAAGGCTGCAGAAAAACATCCTTGAGACAGTGGAACAGCTCACACGGAAGCTCCGGGCAGTTTCTCTCCTCAGGCTTCTCTTGTTGACTTTGTGGGAGCCGTTAATGCTTCTCGAAGAAGACTCGAGGTCTCAAACCGCAAAGTGCATCGCGCGCACCAGGCGTTCTGCGGCCCTTTCGATTTCCGAACGCCTTGCGAGCAATCGTCATATTTCGCAACTTGTCGAAACTGTGAGCTTGCTTCTTCTTTGTTTTTGTTCATTGATTTTGTTGCCTTTCCGATTTCATTAGAACCGTCCCACGTTATTGACTTCTTGGCAATGCGCCAGCCAGTCGATCCTGTCAATCAATTCTGGCGCAGTCAAAGAACAGGGCCGTGCGCTGTACAGGAAGTACGGCTGCCCTCAGAAGAAGGATTCGTTTCGCTGGCATCCGAGGTCTGTCAAAGCCCGCCCCACCTTAAGGTAAACTGAGTTCCGGTCCCTGGAAGGCGTGGCTTCTCTCTGCTACCTGAGAATGAGCAGCTTGCCCCTTGCGCAGAAGCAGGTGGAGCGGGCAGGTGCTCACTCACCGCAACAGCAGTGAGCGCCTTTACAAAAGAAAACAGACCGGAGAGCAGCTCCCGTACTGCAACCCGGTAAAAAAAAAACCCCGGAGGAACGAGGGAGTAGGCTTTCTGCTGCCCTTGGAGCAGGGCTTTTAAGGGGAATGTGAATGGGGCGTGCCTTCCAACAGAGACTGGTAGGGCATTTACCTAGACACCGGATTCAGCCACGCCACCGTGTGACTGGGGTTTTTACTAAAAAACAAGGGGGGGGTAAGGTACAGAAAGCTGTTTTTAAGCCACGTTTTTTTCAGTCCATGTTTATGTAGCTAAATAGCCAACATTAGGCACCTGGTTTCCGCGAATTTAAACGCGGCCTATCCACATTATTGTTGTTGAACATCAGGCTAATGCTAATTGCGTGCAATTTCACTGCTGCCAGCTGAACTGGAATATGAGCGTGGCTAACTAGCACTAAGGACCGAGCAGTTCAAATCCACGAAGACAAAACAACAGAGCTCTCTCTGTATTCTGCACTGCTCACAACTGTTATGCTGTGCTTAATAGTTGGCATGTTGGCGTGGGGTTAAGGGGCAGCTGGAATTTTTGGGTGTCGGGCACACTAGGAAATTAAATGAAAAAAGCAAAAAAAACTGTTTCAAACAGCCCAGAGCTGACATAGATCAGTCTACCTAGATATCACACAGACACACACACACACACACACACACACACACACACACACACACACTCAGGTAGTAGCAGGCGATCCCTCCCGCCCTGCTGGCGGACACGGATGCATCAACTCAGGCAAAAGCTCAGGCGGACGAGCCTGACAGTGGCGCACTCAGAGCGGCCACATACGTTTCTTTAATGGCTGCCTATCGATTCCTCTGCACGTCTGCACTCAATGCTGATTGATCTTCTGCGCTGAAAGAGTCTCCAGAGGCTACTTCCTGTCTCCCGTGGGGGGAGGTGGGGTTGGGTGTGGGGAGGGGGATGGGGGTGGGGGTGGGGGAGGGCCGTGCGCAACTGTCAGTTCACCTTCAGAGAAGACAGGAGGCGTGGCAAGACAGCGCTAGCCGAAGGGTGCGCAGCGGAAAACGTAGAGCAGGCGGCCCAAGGCCGGTCGAGCCCTTCCGTCGACGCGGGAAATCTCAGTGCACTCCGTGGTCTGAGAGGCCTTCTCTCTGTGTTTTGTGTTTCCCCAAACGGAACATCGGACTGGAAAGACAGGAACGAAGACTGAATAATCAGTTGGACTGCCATTAAGCGGGAAGTCACCGTTCCCCCGGAAGGTCTACGTAGAGTTTGCATTCAGCTCAGACCCTGGTTATACTTACTCGTTTAGTTTGCTCCTCCGCCCACCCCCTCCTCCCCCTCTTCTCTTCCTTCTCTTCCTTGCGCTTCGCATCTGCTCCTCCCTTCCTGCCCGAGGACGGCGGATTAGCAAAGCCACGGGCCACGCCTCCACGCTGGGTGCGAGGCTGACGCAGGAGCGCGAGTTAAACACGAACACGAACCCTCTGGCGCCCGGGGGAGGTTGCTTTACGCAACAGGGTTTCCGCTAATACGCTCCCCTGGACGCGTGCCACATCGCAGCCCCCGTGAAGAAACGCGGTCGAACGATCCGCCGCCGTCCCGCGGCAGCAGGCGCTCGGCGGGATCCTCCCGCGAGAAGAAGATATTCTGCATGTATATTTTCGATTTTGTGGCACACGTCTTTGTTATTTTTACAGCGCACGCTTCCACATATTGTCGTGCGCTGTCGCATTTATTGACGTGACGGCATATGACACAGGCGTCGGCGTATGCAATGCATGTAGCTCTCTGTGGCTCAGTGGGTAGAGCACGGCGTTGGCAACGCTTAGGTTGTGGGTTCAATCCCCACTGGGGCCACATATACTGAAAATGTATGCATTCACTACTGTAAGTCGCTTTGGATAAAAGCATCTGCTAAATGGCGTATATTATGTACGCGATCGCGTGCGCACCTGCGTCTTCTCGACATTTCGCATCTGAAATTCGTGTGACTCTTCAGTTAGGGAACCCCATCTGCCCGGAGGAGAGCGGTTGGCTCACCCTCGCCTTGAGCTCCGACTGGCCTCAGCCGCCACCGAGAAAGAAACGTGCCGCAAACATACCGGTCCTACTGAGCCCCGGAGTGGTCGAACGATATTTCTCTCCTATTTTGAGAGGACGTTTTACTCAGTCGAGCGCGCAAAATGCAATTTCTTGCACACGAGATGCGACTCGTCACCTCCCTTTTTGCGTACATTGTGCGCAGGACTTAAGCATTCCGTCCGCGCGAAAAGCAATCCGTCACCTCGTTTCGAGTGTTATTTTTGAGCGAGCCGTGCAAGCGCAGGGCTCCTCGCATTGTGCGGTTGACCTGAATACACAGCGCCGCCATTGTGACACGATCTACTGCAGTAACACCTCCGCGCCACAATGGAGGCGTTCCTTGAAACCGATCTGCGTCACGTTACCCACGTAGAGTAGAGGCGGTATATCAACGGATACAATATGGGGCGTAATTGAAATATGGGGTATTATGTAGGATATAACGGGCATAATTGTATCCCAGGGTCAGGGATGATTATCCAGTTGTTCTCCAATTGGCTCCAGGTTTTATGAGTCTTTCAGTTCCCTCCGGCGAACACACTGTGTTTAGCACAATGGCAAAAATCCCTACAACAAATCATTTTCTTTTGAGCAATTGTACATTATTAGCAGCATTACGGCATATAAGCGTAGTGTTGTCCATCTGAAATGTGTTTGTCGTAGCACTGTGTAATAATTGCTCCGAAGGGGGACAAATCTGTGCGGAAAGACGTTCGCGATATTAATTGGTGCCCTCGGCTCCTTCAGTGCCGATTGACGGTGCGGTGGACCGGATTAAGAACGATTAACCGGGCTCCTGACACTTTAAACAACAGGAAAGGGCCCGCTTTCATCGCGAGCCCACATCAAAGGACGGCGCTTGACGAGGAGGGCCGCGGTCGGACGCGGGGTTCGCATTGCGCCTCACGCGAGCTAATTGTTTGGAGGCCGTTTGGTCCCTGGGCTTGCCTTTGTGAATCATACCCATAAAGAGACAGCCTAGAAAAAGGCCAGATCTCCCTTCTCGGTGGGCTTTTTATGATCTGCACTTTTGTAGGCCTCTGAGTGTCACCGCAGTGGTGCAGCCTAGGCTCGAACCCAAGGCTGCAGTAGGCAACCTGCGCTTAGAACACGCGCCTTTACCAGTTACGCCACTTGGGGGCCCAGCTCCGTGCTCTTAATTGTGAACTTTCTGTCTCCCTGACGTTGAAGCTAAAACGTTATAATTTGATGCGTGTGGAAATTCAAGAGAGGGCGTGACCAAGTACAGTAATGTGGCAATGGGTGTTCTGTACTGGAAGACAGCACTGGAAACCCCGGTCACAAACCGGAACCTTCTGCTGTTGGGAGGTAGGGAGGAAGAAAGGAATGCAGGAGCTGACCATGAAAGGTCAGATCCTATCAGAGAGAGCATTGACAGAAACGGAAACCTATCAAGGACCCTATTGGCTGAAGAGACCCTACTGGACCCCTCGTGTTTTGCTTAAGCAGGTGAAAGATACGCGAATAAAGACAGAAAGGAAAGGTGTTCAGCAGTCTGTGCGCGTCTCTGTGTTTCAAATGTGTCTTCCCCCCCCCTCTGTTTGTTTTGCGACATGAGGGAAAACAAAGATTTATTTAACGCGAGGCCAATCACACCACACGATTGCGCGCCCCAAAAATGGCCTCAATTTCCAGATTGGCCGCACTCGAATCGCTCGTTAAAATTTACGAAACAAATTGCGGCGGTTTGACTCTTCCTGGCAGCGCTTCGTGATTCACCCTGAGAAGCGGGTGATTCATGACTATATTTATTGGGTGCACTGGGCTGTGCAGCTCCTACTAAGTTTAGGGCTCGGAAAGTTGGTTTGAAGAAAACAGACACCGAGTCCAACAGGCCGTATTTCCAACGTTGTCATTTAAGGCCTCCTTTTAAGAGCCAAGAACAAACGAGGAGCCCCCGCGAGCCGGCAGCTTCCAGCTCTTTGGCGCGCCGGTTCCCACAGCGTTGTGCGGCGCGCCTGGGGTCCGGCGACGGAAACTGCCGCTGCGTCCCGGTGAAATATGGCCTGTTGGACTCAGTGTTTGTTGTTTTCTCCTAACCAACTTTCCGCCCCGCGCCGCGCCCGAGAGCGGACGCAGCGAGTGTCTCGCTCTCCCCCTGCCCCTGCTCTTTAATCCCACACGCCGTCTCTGTCGGTCTTCGCTGAGGACTCCTCTAGTCGTTGTGGTGCAAGCTCAGGAGGAGGAGAGGCCATCTAGGTGCGTTTTTATGTCGTTTCCCTTCAATCTTGCGTGACGAGGGCGAAGGGCGAAGGGCCCTCTCAGGGGCGGAAACTGTTCCGAAAGGAAGCAGCCCGGGGTTAATCCGAACCCCTTTTCCCTGTCGGAAAATGTCCGATTTTGTTTTACGTCTCAGTTTTGGCCTCGTAATTTACATTATATAATTTTATTTTCCGATTTTCGCCCGTTTTCTCCCAATTTGGTAGCCAATTACCTGCTGTGCTTAGTTCAATCCCCCTTCCCTCATAGTTGGGAGTCCTGTGACCGGCAGTGACAAGGGCGAAGCGCTGCCTCCTCCGAGACAACACTGACGATGGCAGGGCTCAGTGCAGCATTGCCATGATGCTGTCGTGAACCAGCCCGCAACAAAAACATCTCCACCCAACTCCACCCCCCCCCCCCAACCCATAACCACCCCACCCCAACCTGGAGATAAGAAGAGAATGTTCCACCACCTCCATCTTCACACCGGGGTCACATGGTGTCACTGGGGTGTGGGGGGGTCTATTTTGATTGGCTCACGTTTCAGAGGGGGGGGGATGTGCCGGGCTGAGCCGACACCTCGGGTCAGCTCTCATTACCGACATGAAACGCAACCGTCTCCGCACCCCCCGCTAGAGCCATCCGTCTTCCGCCGAGTTGTCTGTCCACGTCCAGGGGGCCCCGCCCCGGCCTATCTGCGCCAAACCGAAGCCCCCCGCTCACTGTAAACAACTTCAAACGCACCCGGCGCCGTAGGAGGCCCTGTCTCTCTCCTGCTCGCCAAGAAAGAGAATATTGTAGCGCGGCGCGGCGGCGTGCCTCCTCCTCCGCAGCCCTCATTTTTCACTTTTTCAGACACGCGTGGTGAATCCGAACATTGGCTACAGCCCGTGGCTTTGGAGCGCATTGCCGTTCATCCGCTCCTGTCTGGGAAGGTTACTGGCAGTCAGCCGACGCCAGACTGGCCCTCGTTTCTCCCCCGCGGCGTTGTAAAAGACAGCGAGGGCGGCGACTGGAGCTGCGCGGCTTGCCGAGCTCAGCCGGCGTCCGCCGAACGCGCTCGGCGACCGAGGGTGGAACCGTTCGTACGCCGTGGCTTTCGGCCTGTCTTGTTTTGTGTTTTTTTCTCCTTCTTCTTTTGTTTACCTCTAGTTGTTGGGTCGGCCGAGAACTCGGTTCTCATTTGCGGCCGCGGCGCACTGCATGAGGCTGTATGCGCCTGCGTCTACAAGGGCTGGGGCGGGGGCGGGCGGGGGGAGCAAAGCCCCGGACTCTGCGGCAGGCCTGGATAAATAAACAGACCTAATGACGGCCCACAGCTGTACCCATATCGACTGATAGATCGAGCATGCCCCAGGGAAGGGGCGGTGGGGGGGTAATCCCAGGAAGACATCACTTGAAAGCGTTTTTTTTCCCCAGCGTTTATTTTTCCTGTCCTGCAAGACCACGCAGAGAGAAAAATCGATCAATTCATCAACGCCCGGGCCAGCGGCAACCGACGGCGCTGATAATCGGGATTAAAACAATAATCGTCGGTAACCGAAGGAGGGACGGAGTCCCGGAATTAGAGCAGTGGCTGTTTACACCCAACAGTGTCTTGCTATTGCACTGAAAGAGCAATCCTCTGATAACCCTTTACCCAGCTTGTAGGTAAATGGAGATAAGCAGGTCAGGTGATAAGCTTATTGGATTTTCTTTTTTGCCTCATAGCAAACAGTTTTTTTCTTTCTTTCGTTTATGTGTTGAAGTGACAAGGTCCATGCACTCTTTTCAAATGGTTTTGTCCGCGGGCCCAGAAAAGCCTATTGAAACGGCAAGCTTTCGCCTCTGTCCGGGTGTGTCACTATCACCAATGGACCCTTGTGCGTGATTGAAGCTTGGTTTTGGAAATGAGTCAGTGTGCTTTTGTGCTCACATTACAATGCTAGCTTATTATATTATGGTGATGTATGCTCTCTCTTTTAGGTCGTTAATTTTGCAGAGCTGAAAAGCCATTCAGCTTGCAAACAGTCACACATTCATTTATTGGTTAATGCGTAACTCAAGATACAATTGACTGGCGTTTTTTTTTTTTTTTTTGCCTCCCTTCTCTCCTGTACAACGGCATCATGGGTAATTTCTGCTGGGTTGTAATTGAAGGTCTTATCTGTAGTGATTCCTTTTAAAGTGCAGCCATGTGCTGTTCTCGTGGCCTATTTTAAAGCTATCTTTGGCTATTCTTAACCAGTCTTCTTAAAGGGCTGTATTTCTGATGACTTTAACAGTGGAAGCAGGGCAGGAAAAAGCTCCAGCAATTTCTTTCTCACCCTCATTAAGGATAATTTTCGAAAGTATTCCTGATAGTTTTTGACCTAAATAATCGTTGCTCTTCATTTGCTCCCGATTTGTCCGTTAGCCATGGAAAAACGTCTCCCATTTCTGTTTCTGAGTCAAATCTGCATTTGACTGTTTGTCTCGGCACCACGTTACAATATTTCGGGCAAAGGGCGTAGAGACATCACTTTCTCTGTGCTGTCCGGTGCAGGGCGACAGAATTGTCCCCCCCACTCAGTCATTTATCAGAATGGCAGGGAGGGGGTCTCATCCGGGATTGGGGGGTCTCAGTATTGCAGCTCTTTAGCTAGGGGGTCCCAGTTATGCAGCTCTTTAGCTGGGGGGGTTTGAGTAATGCAGCTCTTTAGCTAGGAGGGGGGTCTCAGTAATGCAGCTCTTTAGCTGGGGTAGCCCCCGAGGAAGGCCTGTAACCCCGACCCCTGCATCATTTGTTTGTGCGAGGGACGTCAGCATCTGTCGCAGCTCCCGTGATAAAGTGCCATTCGGTAATTGCCCTGCAAAGCTGGGGGGTCACGTTGGGAGATACATGGCGGTGGGGGCGGGGCTGGGGGCGGGGGCGGAGAATAGGGGGGTAAAGTGAGAGGGATTTAGGATTCCCCACTGTTCCTGGGCTGTGCAAACCATGACATCTGTTTGTGTGTGTGTGTGTGTGTGTGTGTGTGTGTGTGTGCCTATGTGTATTTTCTGCGCCTGTGCGTACTCCCATCCTTTTGTGTGTGCATGTGCATGCATGTGCTTGCCTGTGTGCGCACATCGGTCCTTTTGTGTGCACGTGTGTGGGTGTACGTGTGTGAAAGAGGAGAGAGAGAGAGAGAGAGAGAGGGGGAGGAAAGGAAGGGAGAAAGAGAGGAACAGAGAGCGAAAGAGGGAGAGAGACCATACATTTCTGCATGTTTATACAATCTCTCTTGCCTGGCCTCTGCTTTTGTGCCAGCGCATCAATCAGCAGGCAGCAGAGTCGCCCCCCGCCCCAGACCCACGCAGCCCCGGCAGCAGAGTCACAGCGACGGCGTGGCAGAACCAGGCTGGCAGACGGCGCAGCGTTGTCACAGTGTCACGGCTCTCCCTCGCTGCGCAAAGCGCTCCGGGCCGAGAGGGGGGGGGGGGGGGGACGGCCCCCCTGCCGTAAATCCTGGGAGCCGCATGCTAATGCGGGATTAAAACGGGCAGTAAATCAAGCTGGCGGCCGGCTGGCCACGCGGCGGCGCGGCGCGGGTGGAGGGTGTCTCTGGGTGGGGGGGAGGGAGGGGGAGGGAGGGGGGGGGAGGGAGGGGGAGGGAGGGAGGGCCCTTTCCTCAGCAGGTGCTTGGAAAGCGGACCCGCGGACGGGCTCCTCTCGCTCACGGCCTGGACCCGATCCTTGTCCCCCCCGCGCCTTTCACAAACATTGACTCGAACTGCATTTCCTGTCGGAGTGAAGCGGAGCGGAGGGGAGAGGCGCGGTGCCGGGAGAGCGGCCCTGCCAGACTGCTGTCTCTTTGACTGGAGAGAGGGTGGGAGGGAGGGAGGGAGGGAGGAGGGAGGGGAGAGTGTGTGTCTCTGTGTCCCTGTGTGAGTATGTGTGTGTGTGAAAGGGAGAGAGAAAGAGAGAGGTGGTGAGGGTTTGTTTGTTTGTCTGTGTGTGTGTGTGTGTGTGTGTGTGTGTGTGTGTGTGTGTGCGTGTGCGTGTGTGTGTGTTTTTGGGAGAGAGACACATTGAAAGAGAGGTTGCAAGAGAGAGTACGTGTATGTATGTGTGTGTGTTTGTTTATCTGTGTCTGTGTGTGTGTGTGTGTGTGTGTGTGTGTGTGTGTGTGTGCGTGTGCATGTGCGTGTGCGTGTGCGTGTGTTTGTGTATGTGTGTGTATTTGGGAGAGAGAGACATCTAAAGAGAGGTCGTGAGAGAGTACGTGTATGTGTGTGTGTGTGTGTGTTTGTATATATAATAAGAGAGACTGTGTGTGCGTTAGTGTGTGCGTTAGTGTGTGGGTGTGTGTTGGTATGCATAAAAAGAGAGACTGTGTGTGTGTGTGTGTGTGTGTGTGTGTGTGTGTGTGTGTGCGTGTGCGTGTGCGTGTGCGTGTGCGTGTGCGTGTGCGTATTTGGGATAGACAACAACGAAAGAGAGCGTGTGTGTGTGTGTGTGTGTGTGTGTGTGTGTGTGTGTGTGTGTGTGTTTGTGTGTGTGTGTGTCTGTGTGTTTGTTTGTATGTATAAAAAGAGAGACTGTCTGTGTGTGTGTGTGTGTGATCCTGAGCCTGACTAACTGTGGCCGGCGGTAACTGCGACAAACAGGGCGCGGCCCTTCAGCAAAACGCCACTCACTCTCACAGCAGCGACCCCCTCCTCATTCCACTGCATACTCTCCTTCTTCACAGCTGAAATATTCCCATCCCTGGCCTGTATGGGCCCAAGCTAGTATTGCCGTTGCCGTATCATCGTTGCTCGAGCGCAACACACAGAACCTATTGCATATCGTAACCCGTTTGTACAGTTGGCTGAATTTGGGTTGAGTGCACAGCTAAAGGGTACGAGGGCGGCAGCTGACGTTGGAGCGTCGGACATGTCACCCACGCTCCGCTTTAAAAGCCCTGCTCCTTAATCGTTGCGCCTCACCGCCGGCCAGACGGGAGACGCAGAGGCACTTGAAGCCAGGCATATTTATAGGCCTGCAGTTCATAATTCGATTTAGCCGGTATTGATTGGGAAATGTCCCCGTAATGAAAAGGGCTTGCAGGATGTGGGATGTTTTATGGAGGCCTGATGCCTAATGCTTCTGTTTGTTCTTCTGCAACGAGGCACAGATGGATAGCTGTGGCGGAGGGGGTGAGATCGAGAGAAGGCAAAGGGAGGGAGGGAGGGAGGGAGGGAGGGAGGGAGGGAGGGAGGGGTGGGAGTACAGCCGGTGGGTCAGAGGGCGGGGTGTCCAGCGGGGGGCAGTAACTGCGGAGATTAGGACCATCTGCCCAATGGCCACTCAGCTCAGCCTCTTACCAGCTGCGTGCCCAGTTTGATGAGACTTAAGCTCAACTTAAGTTTTTCCCTCAAAAATGTGCTTAAGGATCCCTTCATTTAAGTGAGCTGCACAAAAGCACTTTAGGTTCTTCCGTGAACATTTTCCTGTGGGACAGCCTCGAATGTGTCATTTTAGCATCCATTTTGAAGGCTCCCTGCATTGCGCTGGGAGAACTTTCCTCCTCCGGAAAGAGATGGCTGGGATTGCGTCAGAATGAAGACGCACGCCGCTGTCAGAGGAGGGGACGCAGGCGCTCCCAAAACGGTTGCTGCGACAGCGCGGATCCGTGTCAGACCGGTCCGCTCGGATCGAAATGGCGCGACAGTGAGAAGCTTGTTTCGGGAGCATCAGCAGTGGTGTGCGAGCGCTGTTCTCCGGTATGTCATTCGTCTCTCTGCTCGGCACCTAAGTAAGAGGGATGTGCGGGTTTTTTTCCTCTCTCGCTGGGCTCACAATTCTCTTTCCCCACTTTAACCCTTTCCCTCTGCAGCGCGGCTAACGTGTTTCCCATTCGAGCTGCGATTTGTGGACCCCGGGAGGTGTGTGCTATCAAACGGATGGCCAGCTTGTAGAAACTATGCGTTTCTGATGTTCTCTGTCTACCGAGAGACGTTGGGTTTCAGGTGTG
Organism: Aldrovandia affinis; assembly: GCA_029706075.1. Classification (NCBI taxonomy): domain Eukaryota; kingdom Metazoa; phylum Chordata; class Actinopteri; order Notacanthiformes; family Halosauridae; genus Aldrovandia; species Aldrovandia affinis. Next base: position 5,143,871 of record JAINUG010000054.1, read on the forward strand.
AACTGGAACATTTCTGTGGTGGAGCCACTTACAATGCAGAATGATTTTGAATTAAGTGGTGGGGGTGGGGGGGGGGGCAATTGATCTGTTAATGTTAATATAATAATATAATATCATATATACGCCATTTAGCAGACGCTTTTATCCAAAGCGACTTGCAGTAGTGAATGCATACATTTTCAGTATATGTGGCCCCAGTGGGGATTGAACCCACAACCTAAGCGTTGCCAACGCTGTGCTCTACCAACTGAGCCACACAGAACCACTGTAATGTTCTTTCTTGTATTTTAATTCTCAGCCCTGATGTTGAAGCCTTTAAATTAGGTAGGATGTATGAGGAGACGAATATCCGGCTGTCCTTCTGGCCTTTGGAATCTGCCTACATCTGCATGTGTTTTCACCGAGAAGCCCAGGAGCGATCAATGAGCCTCCGTGGGCGTCCACTGTCCGGAGCAGCCACCCGTACTGGAACAGCCCATCCCCACAGGGCTCACAAGGGGGCCGGCCGAGGGAGAGCAGGAGAGGGGAGGCATGGCAGTGGACTAGCCCATTCCCAATGTAGGGGGTGGAGGAGTGCTGTGCAGCAGGAATGACATTAGAGAGTGGTTTTACCCTCACTACTGTTACTCACCTGCGATCCAGCAAATCGCAGAGGAAAATGTACCTGTGTGCCTGCACCAAAATGCTTGCTCGCTTCTCACAATATGTAAAATCTCTGAATCTCAAGTGCTGGAGGTCCACTGTTGATAGTTTCCTGGGCTTCAGTGTGCGGTTGCATTTTCGAGTTAAGGCCTCTACATGCTCGAGCGACTGCAATGCGACATCCTCTGCAACACGTCGCGGAGGTTGCGTTGATGTTGCAGAGGGTGTCGCGTACCTAGCACAAAAATCTAACTCGCGACCGCAGCGCAACATGTCGCGTAGATTTTGCACAGCATTGATTGGTTGGTTAGCGAATGTAGGCGGAGCTGTCATAGTCATAGTTCATCAAGCTAGTACATCATTTTTTTACATTTTACATTTTAAGTATTTAGCAGACGCTCTTATCCAGAGCGACTTACAAGATGTGACATCGTTGTTGCACATGAGCTGCATACCATACCTGTATATATCTATGTTAACGTTAGCTATTGATATCTATCTAACTAGCTAGCTAGCAACCTGGCATCACGGCCAAATAAAACAGTAGCTAATGATATAGATAGCTGGCATAATTTGTTTGACACGGTATAAAATGAACCAGCTTCAGGAAAGACTGGCTGAAGAAGTTTGAAGGTACAGGAGTTTCCCTGCTTTCATGAAAACTTTACTGACCTTGTTCAATAGATTGACACCTACTAGTGTACAGAAGTGTAAGGACACCATGTCGCATAGGTTGCGCAGAAGTATAAATTGCCGAGTGCTTGCGACACGTTGCATTGCGCGAACCGCGAAGATGTCACCCAAGTTGCACAGGAGCATGTAGAGGCCTTTACTCTACGCATTCTCGCTGGTCTCGAATGTTAAGGCTAACGGTGCTAATGGTGTTGGGCTCTGACGCCAGTGCACTCTATTCAGTCTAAAATCCAGTTTCTCCTGCTGCCGCTTTGATTCCCCACACAACGTTTCCTGTCAGTATCAGGAAGTCGTGGCCGGGTACAAAAGAACACCTCGCTTGAAGTCATTACACAAAGGTCAAAGGTCAGGATGATGCGCATTGTGGTTGGACAGGATAAAACCAGTTTTTGGAGCCCCCCCCATTGTCAGGTTTAGTTCTTTAGTCAGTTAGTTAGTGACACGGTTCTTGCCCAGCCCCCACAGCCTCTCCACCTATTCTATTAAACAAATTATCTGGGGGTGAAAACGTTCACATTAGCATTAGCACATCCAGCAAATCATCTCTTGTGAAAGTGAGAGTGTTGCTTTGAGGTGTCTGTTGTCAGCGCACACAAAAGGTGTTAATGGGCCCGGGGGAAACCATTCCAAGTGCAGAGATTCAGCAATGACGGACAGAATAAGAATATAAGGAGCAATACCATATCGGACATGGGTAGGCCCGAATGGAAAGAATAAATGCACAGCTTAAAAGCCTTGCTTTTTTTCAGTGCAGAGGTCTAGCAGATATGAAGTGCATTTAGGAATGGGGAAAAAAACACTTATACAATACGTTAGATAACCGTTGCACAGTGTGTCAATGTTGGAAGTACATCGAATCGAATGAATGGATGCATGGACCAAGGGCAGTAATGAAAGTGAGTGTTGTACTCGAGCAGAGTGAGTGTTGTAGAGATTGCCTTTGCTGGAAAAGAGAAATAAAATCCGAACATCTTAGGGAAAACCACCCCAGTCAGTTGTTTGTCGGTCCACACTGACCGCACAGAGTGGCAGACATTCACTCATCTGCAATTCCAGCATCAGTCATCATTTATCACGTGCACTTCTGCAAAAAACTAATTTCAGTCAGTTTGACACCAGTGCTGTATGAGCTTTCAGACCATAACAGGCTGTGTGTGTGTGAATGAATGTGTGTGTGTGTGTGTGTGTGTGTGTGTGTGTGTGTGTGTGTGTGTGTGTGCATGTGTGTGTGCATGTGTGAATATGTGTGTGTGAGTGCATGTGTGAATATGTGTGTGTGTGTGTGTGTGTGTGTGTGTGTGCATGTGTGAGAGTGTGTGTGAATATGTGTGTGTGTGTGTGTGTGTGTGTATGTGTGTGTGTGTGTGTGTGTGTGTGTGTGCATGTGTGAATATATGTGTGTGTGTGTGTGTGTGTGCGTGTGTGTGTGTGTGTGTGTGTGTTGACGGCTCCTCCAGCCTAGCAATTCTGAGCGCAGTTGTGAACCACCAAAGCATTTCGGTTCTGCCTCTGTGGCAAATTGTTTAGTTCCCCCAAAGCTTCACACTGCGGTAAAACAGCAAAGAACCCCAAGCCCTCTCTCTAAACCATCTGCAATGCACCTCATCAGATGCACCTTACTCTGTCCCTGCCAGATGACATCATTTCTATGCTTTTGTGCAAGTGTATGCGCATGTGCATATGTGCCTGTCGTCACGTGTGTGTGTGTGTGTGTGTGTGTGTTTGTGTGTGTGCCTAAGGTTGAACCTCACATACAAAATAATTTGTGATGCAGGCCCAAAAAGAATATTTGACAAATGATTTCCTTGCTGTAAGAGAGGTTCATGATAACACAAGAGCAAGTGTTGCCAATATCGAGTTGTAGGGATGCATCAATATGAAAATTCTGGACCCATACCAATAATTCAAATAACACAATCGGCCAATACTGATACCGATAATTTGTTATTTATTGTCCTATTTGTGCCCTGGCAAAAAAATGTGCACCCCTATCGAGTTGTATGATTTAGTAGTTAGTTAGTAGGTAGGGAAACATTTTCACATTCAGGAGCCACCGTATGGGATCAGTTGCCTGTCGATATAAAATCGGTTATCTGGCATGAGACGTTAAGGAATGGCTGACGGAGTTAACGCTGGATGGAGGGGTGGGCTGCTGGAAAGGTCGGACTAGTGTGGCTCAATAGGTAGAGCATGGCGTTGGCAACGTTTAGGGTTGTGGGTTCAATTCCCACTGGGGCCACATATACAGAAAATGTATGCATTCACTACTGTAAGTCACTTTGGATAAAAGTGTCTGCTAAATGCCATATATTATTATCATTATTATTATTATTATTATATTACTAGGCGGCTTCGTTTCAGTTAGCAACGTTATTTGTTATTTGTTCTTTGGTACTCATTGATTGGCGTGCTGACATACTAGACACCCCATGCTGGCATACTGTACGTAGAGGACCAGGATTGGAAATACACCCCTGACTACATTGTGTAAATCCTTGATGATTTTTGAAACGCACAAAACTAAAAAAAAAAAAAAAAAAAAAATAATCCCCATTGTCACAAAAACGGCACCTTCCGTACCCTTGTCAGAGTGGTGACACCGATTCGGTCCGGCACAGCGCCCTGTCCACAGCGTCTGTTCTGCTGGAAAGGAACCGTGCCTAGGTGGCAATGGCCTTCGAGTGACCCGGTCCTCTGCGTGACCTCGTCTTCTCTGGGCTCCGGTTGTGCAACGTTGCCTTGGGCGCGCCCGTTCCTGGCAGTGGCGTAAGAGCGGTAAGGGCAGGGCGGTAGACCTGCTGCGCGCCGGTGTGTTTGCGCAACCCCAACCCCAAGCCCCCCCATCCCCACCCCACCCCTCCCCTCGGATGGACTGACAGACAGACAGAAGTGCGGCTGCGCCCTGGCCAGTCGGGGCGTGTCCCCCGAGCCTTCTTATTATTGTTAATCAGCCATTTATGTGGCAAACATCCTTATCCCAGGTGATTTACAGACTGGTGGAATACATAAGATTAGGGTGTAGTGCAAAGTACAAAATACCACAGAAATACAATTACCCAAGAGTGCGCGCGGTTGCATAATTTTCTACTGATTTGTGCACACCTCCAAACGGCGGCGAAAGTCGATGGCAGGTTGTAAAGCCTCTTCGCTGCCTTTGCGGCTGGACGTTTCCGAAGCTGCGATGAAAAGTGCGCCCGAAGCGTTGTGGTTTTGGCATCAGAAAAATCCGTTTTCTTCTATTGCACCGTGTGACACGATTTTATCTGTAGCGCGTCTCTACGGCTTTTTGAGCCATTGTCGATACGCCTGCGCGTGTATGTGGGTCACAGCTCCCGTTTCATCTTCACCCGAGGGAGGCTTACCTGGTCGAAACGGCGTCTTTGTCACGCTGCCGATACGTTGCACTCGGGAGTGTGAAACCGCGCGGGATACTTTTCATTTGACTCACCTCTTCCCCAACGCCGGTGCTGATGCGCCTGCTGGCTACGTGCTCCGACACGCCGGGCGCTTGCAAATGCGTCTGGATTTTGAGGGGGTGTGTTGACCACTCTTGCGTCTGCGAAGACTGTGGCTTGCATTGTTTTTTGGGGGGGTAGGGAAAGGGCAGTAATTAGCCTACATCAGTACTTCTATCAATAGCGTTTCCCCTGATCATATGACAAAGCATTTCCTTCTCCTGTTCAGAATGTAATATCGCCATTTTTCTTTACTGTCCTTACAATCCTCAGTGGTGCACCTGTGGAGTAGCTTCTGAGCAGTCGGCACTTCCACTCGTGAGGAGACACTTCCTGGTTAAATACCGCCATGCATACTCCTGTGGTCAATATTCGTTATTCATTACAACGACTGGAAAAATCGAATTGAAGTTATCTAATGCATTTTCTGTATCCACCCAAATTTATAATATTTTCCCAAAATAAAACAAAAGGTCTTTCTTTGCTGCACGGTTTATTTGTTGGAAGCTCGCGTGAATGAAAACAACCTGATTCCTCCTTCCACAAGCTCATAATGAACGTGGCTACTCCTACTTAAGATTCGGTTAGCAGAACAAGAGGTCACCGGGGGAAATTGGTTCAAGGCAAACCCTAGGACGTTTTTCTTTACACAGAGAGTTGTCAATGCCTGAAACAGCTTGCCAGATCAGGTAGTAGAGACAGAAACACTTGGGCTATTCAAGTCCAGGCTAGATACAGTACTAGATACTCTTTAGATTAGGACATGACGAGCCTAGATGGGCTGAACGGCCTCGTCATTATGCATTCTTATGTTCTTATGTTCTTACTTGGCCTGGTTTTGGTCACTTTGAGTATCTTCGGGGGGCCACTTCTGGTCTGTGCCGGGGGTAGTGTTAACACAATGTAAACAGCTGCATAACCCCCCTTTCCAACCTTTAAAATCAACAACCAATCAGACCCGAGACGTCAGGCGAGGCGAGCCGACTGTGTGATCAACCGCTTTCATCGATGTAACTAAGTGCTGAGGAACAATGGAAACCAATATGCCCTGTGGTTCTGCAGGACTGGAGTTGCCGGCCCCTACAGTTGTGTGGCTGACGCATTGAGGTTTTCTCACTTCCAAGTGTCGGTCGTTGTTTGTTTGCGCGCACGCACATGCATTTTCTTTGCACCTTTAAAGGTCAAACGCTGATTTTTATTTTATTTTTTTATTTTTCACGCCGGAGAATTGTGTTTCCCGGTCAGGTCACGTTCACACTCTCAGCTCATGCTGGAAGCTTGGATTCTTTTGCTCAAATCCATCGGTGAGCGGCGAATGATTATTATTTTTATTTTTTTTGACCGGAGGGAATGTCCTCTTCGACGCACACCGCCGCTCGGCACACAGGAGGCAAGCTGTGAGTTTGATAAAGCGGAGTTGTATTGATCCTGCATTGAATAACATTATGATTGCATCTGCTCCCACAAGGGGAAATGAGCGTTTAAAAGAAATCTGTAACCTCCTATCGTTAACGGAATAGGAGAGGAAGGTGGGGGCACTCCGCAGTAAGGAATAAGAGTTAAGTCGCCTTATTTTTAGAAATGATTCTTAAGGCAGCGTCAATGCGTGCCGACGTGTTTCGGGGCTGGCTTTGAGCCTTTGCGAAAGTGCCGATGTTTGTGCTCGCGCGTTACTCTGTACCGTGCTATAGAATCTGCATTTCTCCCAGAATTTGGGAGTATATCTGCCCTTCGGAACGCCGGTAAATTATGCAAGTCTGCGTCGGGACAGTCCCGACGCAGCCCGAACTGGAGCGGCCGGTTCGAGTGAGCCAGTCCGAGCGAGGGAGCTTCTTTAATGCCTCTCTTGGTGCAGAGCCTCAGCCCGACTAAATCTTTCTGAGCATTTGCTTTAGGAAGAATGGAGACAAAGGCCATTACCAGCAGAGAGAGGGGGGGGTGGGGAAGGAAAGGCAGTCACAGCAGGCACACCGAGGGGCACAGCCAGCCGGGGAACAGAGTGTGCGAAAGCATCTCTCTCGCTCACGCACACGGGCATCAGGGGTCCCCCCACCCCCCGTCTCTGTGTGCTGTCTTCTGGTCTCCCTCGGACAGGGGGATCATAATGGATCTCATTGTCCTTCGGTGGACGGGCCGGTTGTCTTGGAGAAAGATGATGGCAGGGAGACAGCGTGGTGGTGTACCCCCGCTCCACCCCCCCCCCTCCCCCCTTCCGTCCCCCGTCCCGTCCACCTCCATCTCAGTCAGACACAATGGACATTAAGTGTCTCGGCCAGACAGGAGGGAAGAGGATACGGGGATGACAAATGGAGCTTGCCTTCCAATTCCTCCTCTCTTCTCCTCTATCTCTTCGGCCCCCTCCCGGCCCTGTCTCACTCGCTCCGTTCGGAGGTCGCTACCAGCTGTGCGCTTG
>JAINUG010000054.1:5156073-5163573 GCA_029706075.1 Aldrovandia affinis
GGACAGAAGGGGAAAAAAAACTAAGAACCCTATCAAGCTATGCTTAAGTAACATCCCCCTCTCTCTCCTCTCCCGCAGAGGGATTCACCTCTCACAGTCGGGGGGATACGAACCGCGCGCGTTCCACACGCGTTGCTTTAATATGAACTCAACACAAATAAAGCCATGCTGTTCTATGGGGAAGTGAAAGGATTTTATTTGAGAGCCCTGCTGTGGAGGAGTGTGTGTGTGTGTGTGTATGTGTAGTGTGTGTGTAAGTGTGTGCGTTTTGAAAAAAAAAGAAAGAAAGAAAGGTTGTTCTATGTTTATCGCAGGAACCGAATGTTATCATTCTCGTTTCCTCCCCTGTTGTACAGGGATTTCGACACAGGCTTTGATGTTGCTGAAACCAACGTCACGCCCCCAAAAAAACACAATGTTTTAAATTTCCTCACGAAGGGGGGGGGGGGTGGGGGGGCGGCTGGGGGACGACGACACTCGGAACATTCATAATGTACGCCTATTATCACGGTGCGCAGTGCACAACAACAGTGCAGAACATCTCATTGTGTATTGTAAGCGTGAGTCACCCGGTCCTTATTGCGTCCGTTCCTCGCTCGGGGGACGGCGAGCGGAAGCGCATGCCCCGACACGCCGCGTGTGAAAGCAGGGTGGCGCGGCCGTGCTTTAACGAGACGGCGGCGGTGATCAATCCCGAAAGGTAATCGCGCGCCGCTTTCCTCCCAATCGAAAGCGAGGCGACGTTAGCCTGTGCCGTGTCCAGTCGCGTAACTCGTCGGGAAGGGTGCGATCGAGCCGGTGAGGGAGCGTCTGGCCTTTTTACTGAGGCGGGGGGATGGGGGATGAGTGGTTGGCAAAAACAGCTTTAAAGGCACGGCGCCAAAATGGGCATATGCAGCTTCATAAATCACAACAACGGAGAAGACTCTCAAGCTTGCGTTACGAAATCTGCGCCAAAAACCCCCCTCAATGCTGATTGGTGGGAAGAACCCCCAACGCCTATCCTCGGCAAGGTAGCGAGGTGCCCACACATTTTAATAACCTTTAATGGCCTAATTCGAGGGTCCCCGGGAGAATGATTAGGCCGATATAAAGACCTCCGGCATGATGTCTCGGCGGTGGCTCTCCTGCAAATTGGCGGTAATGGAGGCCTTGTGCAGATGAAGGCCTTGGCCTGGGAGGCGCCCCTCAGCCGGGCCTACGCTGACGGAAGAGCCTGGCCTCACGCACTGGAGCACGGACAGAGCGTCGCTTTCGCGCCTGTGGCCTGTGGCCTGCCGTGGCAGGCGGGGCCATTTCGGCGAAGGTCAGGGCAGGCAGGAGTGGTGCTCTGTGTGTGAAACCAGTTCTGATCTGTTGTTTCCAGTATATATATATATATATATTCTCTTTAATTGCTCCAAACATAGTCAAGCCAAGGGCTGTTTTGCACCCTACTGTCCATGCAACTTAAAAATGTAAAATGTAACTACAGGGGGAGCTTTGTATCTGCAGGACAGGACAGGACAGGAAACCAGCTTAAAAATCCCTTTTTAAACTTTGACAGGGCAAAAGGTTTAAAAACGTTTTGCCGTGTCCTAATTTCTGTAAAATTTTTGTACACTTGATACTTTTAAACTTTGTTTCCCCCTGTATAATATAATACATAAACACGTGAATAAATAGTACCCGGCGGAAATCTGACGATAACTGGTAGCCTGCGGATGCCTGTGGTATCGTGGGGAGGAACTAGCTCCTCTCAGTTTTTTTCAAAATCGAAATTCTCGTGCGTAGTTTCGTCTCTCCTGTGTGGAGAACGGGGTTGCCAAAATCCTGACCCCCTTGGCCCTGGTAGGCTGGAGTCCAGCTCGTTCATTGCTCCCAACTGCCCCAGACGCAGGAAGAGCCGTTACACTGGTTCAGTTAAGGCCGTGCTGGCTTCGGGTTTGGGGCTCGCGTGTTAAGAGATGTTCAAAACCTGAACTGGGCAACCCAGGTAGGATGCAGGACATGTGTTCTCCAAAACATTCAGTCAGCCTTTTTCCTTAACTTTGACCTGAAAATAATTGCAACTGGTTGTTGTTTGCGATCACCAAAATGGCCTTGCTAAACCGCTTGTCGGGGCATTTACATTTTACATTGACATTTTAGGCATTTAGCAGACGCTCTTATCCAGAGCGACTTACACAGTTTACATTCTTTACATACAATCCATTTATACGGCTGGATATTTTACTGAAGCAACTCAGGTTAAGTACCTTTAGCTCAAGGGTACAACAGCAGTGCCCCACCTGGGAATTGAACCTGCAACCTCTGAGTGACAAGTCCAGCTCCCTAACCATGACACTACACTGCCAAGCTGGGGCACAAACACAAAATGCGTGAGGGTGGCATGTGTATTAGACCGTGGAACGTGGCTGGCGCTCTTCAGTCAAAAGACTGCGAGGAAACACGCCACAGCGTGATATCAAACACTACAGTGCAGGGAGCTGGTTTTTAAGGCTGATTTAAGGTCTTTCGGCGGACGGGTCAAGCGTTTCCTAAGTGGCCGATCGCGGATACCGACTGCCAGGCATGGACACGCCCCCGCAGAGATTTAGCTAAACACAGGTTGACTGTTTGCAGAGATGCTAAACTGAGCTCATGCTCGAGTTGCATCTGATAAGAGGAGCAACATCCTTTAAAAACAAACCAAGAAGGGTGTTCATTTGGCACACCTTTACGATGCCGAGCAGCGTCCCGTAGAAGTGGCGGTTCACCAAGGTGTGACAAGCATCTCGGCAACAGGAAGTCGGGGGGGGGGGGGCGTTAACGGACGTCACAGCCCAGGCCCCGGCGGGCCCAGGGCCACGTGAAGAGCGCCATCGAAGTTTACCCTGTTAGGACGAGGGCCACGTGACGGGTCTCGTGCCTGCAGTTATGCAAGCTGCCGTGGCATCGGCGATGGTGTCACTTCCCGTCCCTCCCCCCCTTCCCCTCCCTCCCCTCATCCTAGACTCTGGGGGAAACGAGGACTGAGATGACTCAAGTTGATGTTTCAGGGCTGGATTTTTTTTTTTTTTTGCGAAATGTTTTCTCTCCTCGAATGACTGCGGTTTTCTCTCCTCCGCCCTGGTGAATGATGCAGGGCTCTGTTCTCTTTGTTTTAGTTATGGGGCGGGACACCATGTGCGTTGGCATTTCATTAGGCTTTTTTTAGATAAATAATTGCTCTTTCCTGGTTTCTGGTTCAGAGTTTTGGAGGCTGGTGTAGGATTTTGGCCCGAATGTGGAGGGACCTGAAGGCATGGTCTCTCTCTCTCTCTCTCTCTCTCTCTCTCTCCTCTCTCTCTCTCTCTCTCTCTCTCTCTCTCTCTCTCTCTCTCTCTCTCTCTCTCTCTCTCTCTCTCTCTCTCTCTCTCTCTCTCTCTCTCTCTCTCTCTCTCTCTCTCTCTCTCTCTGTGAATGCACAGAAACTCAACCTTTTTACAGAGCTGTGCTCGAACCCACAACCTAAGCGTTGTCAGTGCCATGTTCTACCTCCTGAGCCACACAGAACCACAGTTAAGGCGGCTGATTACACAGTGAACTCGCCTCACCTGGTTTCACGGGTCTGAATAGGCGGCAGTGTTAGCATAATGGTTAGGAACTGGGCTTGTAAGGTTGCAGGTTCGATCCCAGGTGGGGGCACTGCCGTTGTACCCTTGAGCAAGGCGCTTAACCTGGATTGCCTCAGTAAATATCCAGCTGTAATTCTATGTAAAGAATGGACTGTATGTAAACAAATGTGAAACTGTAAGTCGCTCTGGATAAGAGCGTCTGCTAAATGCCTGTAATGTAATGTAATGTAATGTAATGATGTAGCATGCAAACTTCAAGATTAAGACACAAAAAACCAGTGGGCCCCGTGGCTCTCCTGGACCACGGCTGGGGACGGCCAGACGGCCGATCAGATGTGCTCGCGGTCTCGGCCAAGATGAGCATCGCTCACACTCTCCGTCCACGAGCGCTGCGTCGTCACGGCCTGGGCGTGTCGGCCAATAGGACTGACCCAGGAGGCTACCGCAGGCCCCCACTGGTCTCACCCATAGTGGCTCCGAAGGTCATGTAGGCCGTCTTCCTGGTCCCGCGGCGTACGTATGAACACGAAAGCCCTCGCCATCCCGCCCTGCTCGCCGAAGTGTGCGCGAAGGCGTGACGGGAATGACAGCGCTAATAAGGCGGCGCGTGAGACGCAACCGGAACCGCGGTCGGCGCGAGACTGCAATCGAGCGACGGACGCATGCGCAGCGGGGCGGCCGACCTGTCGATCGTCAGGAATGGCTGTCTCCTGGCCTCGTTTAGCGCTCGTCGTTTGACGCGTTTAGGTCCGTCGTCCCACAATGCACTGCGGGAGTGGGATCACGGGGGGGGGGGGAGCCGGGTCCTGGCGGGCGGCTCCTCGGAGCAGAGAGGAGGGGGATGGGCGCTGGGGCGCTGATGGGAAAGAGACGAATCGCCAGCTGGCGTCAGGGCCCGTCACGTGACGGGGAGTGACGGATTAGCCCGCATACCTCCCCAAAACCGCCACAGGCACGGCTCTGATTAAAGTTCAGACCGCTATCTGTCATGCCCCGTCGTCCTCCCCCTCCCCCTTCCGCACTGTGTACCCCCCCCCCCTCCGCTCCCTCTCTGTCCTCACCGTAAAATGGATGTGCTTCTCAAAATTTAATATTGTTTGCTTGGGGGACCATTTGCATTTTCCCATCATCCTTTGAGACGAGTGGCAAAAAGAAAAGAAAAAAAGAAGCCTATTGAAAGAAGCAATAGGTTTACTACATTTTTCTCTCTGTGGCGCAGGATTCTGCCCCCCCCCCCCAACACCCTCCCTCCATCTCTCTCTCTCCTCTCCCATCTTACCATCTTTTTTTTTTTTTTTTTTTTTGAAGTCCTTGGCGACGGCACTTTAATCCGAATCTCTGGTGACTTTTATTGACTCTCTGGTGTCATAAAGTGTATTTTCCCCCGGTCCTAGTGGCCCGTGTGTACTGCCGGAGCCCTGTAATAGGATTACGCGTGAATTCGCCTGTGAGTTTATGAAGAAGGAGAAGAAAGAGAAGAAGAAGAGGAAGAAGAAGGAAAAAAAACACGTTAGCGCGCAGCGTTCTGGTTATTCATGCAAAAACCCCAGGCTTTTAAAAGCTCGCTCGGTGGACATGAGGACACGGTGGGAGCTCTCCAGCACCGAAACGCAGAACGCGTACGGTCACACAATTGCACACACGCACGCACGCACGCACGCACGCACATCTCTGTTCAGGACTGTTAATCTCATCAGAAGCACTTTTTATTTCCCCCCACCCCTTAGCAAACAAATTGTATAACAAGCTTTGGACTAAAGGACTGCTTTTGTCTCTTTTTCCCCCCCCCGTTACGTAACGTGCACCAGAATGTCTTAATTTAGCGTCATGCCAATATCTGCCGTGGAAACGAGGTCAACGTACGATCGCCGAGCCCGGTTCTCGTTGGGAGAGGTGTGCGCAAGCACCTCTCCCCACTTTTTTTTGGGGGGGGGGGGGTTCCCAGTGGGGGATAACGCGAGCGATAACAAGCGCGTTCTCGAGCGCAGGTATCTACGCGAGATCGCCGCGGGCGCGTTAAAGCCGGGGCCTACCGTCTGCTGCTCTGGGGCCAGGAGGCGGCGAAGTGGGCCATCCAGATTTAATCACAGGGTTTTATGGATGAAGAAACCCAGAGGGCGTTTTGTTTGCCTCCTCGTCCGTTCCCCTGCAGTTTCCCATGCCTGCTCAGGGGGTGAAAGGAGTGGTTATGGAGGTGGTTAAGGAGTCGTAACGGCACATTCTCCCTCCCGTACCATGGTGGTCAATGGGCGTTTCTGAAAGGGGGCGGGCAGGAACCCCGGGTCGCTCTGCCCGTCGTGAGTCTTGGGCGGGGCGGGGGTTGGGTGGTAGTTCGGGCCAGGGGCGGCAGTTTAGAGAGACGGGGGGAGAGAGCGCGGGCCGGTTTGGAGAGCCGGGGGCACTCCGTTACTCGACACCCTCCCCCCCCCCCCATGATTGATTGATTTAATCCGAATCCTCCGTCTCCCGGGGTCTGAGATCATCGGAGGTCAGCGCGAGACCCCCGGCACGACCCTTTTGTCAGAGACGCCTCGCCTGCGGACTGTCTGTCACCGCCAGAGGTCCTCTCCATGCATCAGGACCCCCCCCCCCCCCGCCACCCATCCCTACCCCTACACTACCCCTACACTACCCCCCTGACCCTCCCTGCACAGATACTTTCGTCTTCCGCTTTTCCTCCGTCCGTTTTCTCCTCCTTTCCCTACGCGTTGTTTATTTTTGTGTGGCTCAGTTGGTAGAGCGCGGCGTTGGCAACGCTTAGGTTTTGGGTTCAATTCCCACTGGGACCACATATACTGAAAAATGTACGCATTCACTACTGTAAGTCGCTTTGGATAAAAGCGTCCGCTAAATGGCGTATATTATTATATTATATTATGTTATTATTCTGACCCGTGCGTCGACTGAGCATGTGTGAAATGTCGCTTCGAGTAGCTGTCATGTTGGAGTCTGCAGCGTGACGCTATCTCCCACCCGGCGCTTGGCACGCGATGGAGAGTGGGGCCTGTGTAGGCCGCCGCCCTGGTGAGCCGAGGTTTTACTGCCCATTTCCCCCCACTTTCCCTCCGCAGGCTGGCGGGGGATAACCTTACTGTGGTGCCGCTGTCAGATCATATCAGCTTTTCACGGAGTGAGGTCTCTCTCTCTTTCTCTCTCTCTCTCGCTCTCTCTCTCTCTCACTATCTCTCACTATCTCTCATACTCTTCTCTCTGAAATGAAAGCAAGGATCTGGATATTTTTGTGTGTGTGTATGTGTGCGTGTCTGTATTTAGTGTTTATCCATTAGTGTGTGTATATATGTGTGTGTGTGTGTGTGTGTGTGTGTGTCTGAGAGAGAGAGTGTAGTGGGTATTTGGGTGTTTAACCCTTTGGTTGCACATTCAGTATATAGAGCATGAGTGTGAGTGAGAATGAGTTAAGGTGTGTGTGTGTGTGTATATGTATTAGTGGGTATGCCTTTGACTGGAGGAAATTAGTCAATTATGAGTGTTTGAGAGAAACCACGAGTGAGCGAAGGTGTGGGTGTGTATGCCTTTGTGCGTGCACATGTCTGTTTGTGAACATGTATGCATGCTTGTGAAGATATTTTGTGCGTGTTGTGTGTCTGTGCATGAGTTTTTGTTTATCTGTGTGTGTGCGTGTGAATGAGTGTGCATGTGTGTGTGTTTTTCATGGTTTTCTGTTAGTGTGTTTATGTATGTATATGTGCAGGCGTGTGTGTGTGTGTGTGCGATTGTGCATATGTGTGTGTACATGTGCAAGTGTGTGTGTATGTGCGCATGCACGTTTGTCTGTGTGTGAGAGAGAGTGTATGTATGTGTAGCGTGTGTGTGCATATATGTGTGTGTATCTGCTGTGTGTAAAATGCAGTGGTTTTCTTTCTCTCTCTCTCTCTCTCTCTCTCTCTCCTCTCTCTCTCTC